>NRSZ01001314.1:22688-122136 GCA_002901185.1 Tolypocladium capitatum
CCGTCCGTGCCGTCGGTTGAAAATATAGCCGGCATCCGGCCTCGCGAGACCCTCTCGTTATTGCCCTGGACTTGCCGAGCAGATCTGGGGTCATCGCTGGCTGCCATACGCCGGGATACCGGAGTGAGCCGGCTGAAGAACCAGGCGCTTTGGATAGAGAAAGCCTGCCACGGTCGAGGCTCGCCCATGGCACCCACTCGCGGCCGTGCCGCCTGCAATGGCTGCCGCGCGCAGAAGCAAAAGGTGAGATGCATGGGCATGTCAGACATGAACAGAAACGCTAACTCCCCGTGTCTAGTGTGACGAAAAGAAGTAAAGAGACGCTTCCCATCCCCGGCAGTCCTGTTCCGCGTGACCAACAGACAGCAAAGGCCCGCCTGCTCGCGATGTCGAAACCTCGGCCGGACGTGTGTGTGGCCAACGCTGCGGAAACGGTAAGTCCTTGGTTGTCTTTTACTAGCACAGCGCTGACTCCTTGCCGTACGGCAGCGGACTGGCCAAGGGCTACGTCGAGGCCCTGGAGCACCGCCTGGCCGTAACGGAGGATGCCCTTTTGCAAATCCTGTCCGTGGCAAGCGACGACATGGTCGAGTCTGCATACGGAAGCGGCGGCAACAATCCTTCTAGAACCGCATATACGGGAATCGCCGCCTGCGGAGAGGTCCGGAAGACCGACTTGCTTACCCGCTGGGAGCAGTTTCCACTGACGACCGCTGGCGATGTCAGGAGATGGGCACGGCAAGGCCCCCGGCGCCCGGGGCGCCCGGCACGGCCATCGGTAGAGCATATATGCGGCAGGCCTGCTTTGCCAACACTGTCCAACACCGATGGCGAGATGGAAAAGTCTAGTGCATCGGCAGGCAACGACGTCCTCTCTGGCGAGTTGCAGGCAGACCACGGGCACGGTCTGCGTGAGTCGACGCCGCCACTGCCCGATCACCGGGGCGGGAAGAACGCACAAACCTTTACGCTATCACTCAGCTTTAGGAAACGATACCTTTGGTAGGACTGACTGACCACCGCCGAATGGAGTACGCATTTGTATGATCGGCTCTCTGGATCGCGTAGCTAGCAGCTGAAGTGGTTCCCGAAGGTCTGGACGTAGGCATCCCATCCGTCCAAGTTATCGAGTGGTCCAGGGGTGAAGCTTGCACTTGGGAAGTCTTGGAAATCGCCCTGGTGAGCAAACTGGCTGGTGTCGAACCCGAAATCCGGTCCCGTGTACTCCAAGACAGGCTGCCAGTACGGGATTCCGGGTGCATCCGGCGCAGCTGGGGCGTGCCATTGATGGGTTTGGTTTGGCGGAGGCACATGAGCATCCCCGTTATGCCTTCTCCTCTTGGCGCTGTTTGCCTCTCTTGCCGCCGCAGTTCTCGCCGGCCGTGGATGATTCGTTCCGAGAGACCCGGTAGGCCTATCAAGGCTGACCCCCGGTGCAGTGGGTGACGGGCAGCTTTCCAGTCCCCCGCTTGAGCTGGCCGTCAGTCGGTTACGCAACGTCCTCAGAGCCGCGTGGCAACGACGCGCGCTGGCCCAGTTGGAGCCCATGCTTGCCAGCAAGCCGAGACCCTCGTCCAGATCGCTATTAGGTTCTCGTCAGCACTAGATGCGAAAGCAAAGCATTGCATCGCGGGCGAGAAGGGGGCTGGTCGACATACGACGTAGCCTTGTCCACGGGGTACTGTCCCAGGAGACTTGCGAATGCAATGGTTAGGCCAGCCATCCATGACGCCGAGAGCGTGCCTGGCCAGGCTCGCAGGAAGGGATGATCTGAGAGGGGTCTGAGTTTGTGCATGATGGAACAGCTTGCAATGACGGCCGACTGCAGGCCAGATCGGAAGTCTGCCCTATGCGTGGGTAGGGAGAGAAAGGGGCGGTTTATGAACAAGATGAGATAGTGATATAGCATGGTGAAGTACGGACCGAGCATGGGTTCGGACGAGCCCGTGACGTCCTGGAGCGCCAGGGGCAGGCTGTTCCACCAAGAGTGGACTTGGGACGTCAACTCCAGGATTTTGTCCCATGTGATGCATCGGCTGTGTATGGACTTATGAAAGAGGTCGAGAGCGGCCCCCAGGAGCCGTGAGTATGTGGCGACGTGGCCGAGGGCGACCTCGCCCGAGCTATCACCTGGCGAGCTTCTGGGACCACGGGCAGGGCTGCTGATTCTCGTCCGAGGCCGACCCAAGCCGCTCCCTTCATGGTCCACGGGGAGGCGGTCGTCGCTGGTCTCCTGACGATGGGCCCCCCCGAGGGGCCGATGACGCTCGGGCTGGCCAGGGACGCAGACGTCGATCTCGTCGTCCACCATGGCTACCGGATGGCCCAGCGCCTGACTGAGATGGCGGTCCAGGACGTAGGCGCACCAGAAGATCCTCTGGCGCATGTCGCACACGTGGCGCGTCATCTGGACGTAGCGGTGCGGGCATCGATGGAAGCCGGCGTGGTACAAGGTCCGCGCCAGGGTGCCGTGGACGGTCGATGCAGCTCTCAGCGACATCTTGGTCGTCAGGTAGAGCTCCACGGCCAGCAGGGTCTGCAGCGAGGCCGTGTCGTGGCGGCTGGAGATGTAGCCCACCAGGTTGGTGAGCGACGCGGCCGACTGGATGCGAGACGAGGGCTCCAGGGCTTGTTCCCTCTGGCTCGACGCGGCAATGTTGAAGAGGCACTGGAAGATGACGGCTCGGCACAGCCTGCTCCGGGGGCTCGTGCTTGCGGCCTGGTCGGGGCTGTGGATGCGGTCGTGGCTCTGGTTCTCGTCCTGGACCTGGCCTTGACCCTGCTCCGCGCCTGGCGAGCCGAAGAAGCCGTCCATCTGCTCAAACACGGTCGGCCCGTGGAGGAAGGGGAACAGGGGATGCCAGTGCTGGAAGTAGAGCACGACAAGCTCCCTGGCCGCGGCGGGAGACGGCGGGATGCCCAGACCGGGCGCCGCGATGCCGTACGACGACGGCGACGACCGACCAGCGCGCAGCGAACTCGCGCCAAAGGGCACAGCGTCGTCGTCGTCGCCGTCGCCGTCGCCATAGCCGGTGTCGTCTGGCAGTTCCTGCGCGGGCTCGGCTCCCGCGAGGTAGTTGTGCGCAGCGGCCGGACACGGAGCAGCGTCGTCACCGCCGTCCGCCGCCGCCGAGGACGGCGCCAACGGGCACGACGACGCAAAGGCCCGGAAGACGGTGTTGACGAAAAAGGCACCGCTCGCGCTCCCGATGAACTCGCTCTTGTCCGCCTGCAGGGCCAGAAACGATCCAATCTCGACGGGCGGGATCGCCATCGAGCTCGCCTGCGCCCCGCTGCTGCTGCTTCCGGCGCTTGCTGCCGACATTGCCTTGGTTGCGAACTTCTGAAGCTGATTGCTCCTCCGAGGGGCAGATTGCGCAACTGCGAGGAGCTATCTCGGTAGGGTTATGCGCGATATGAGCACTGGGAGACAGTTGCGGGCTTTACTCTCCAGATCCATATGTCCAGGATTATTATAATAAAATATATATACTACTGTCAGAAGATGGGGTCTTTTGTCACTGTCGAACGGGCATGTAATTAAAAGGTGGTGAAGACGATGAGGGTTCCAGCACTTTATATCGCCGAGATAATATGCATGCCTCCCCGGGTTTAGCGCATCGTTGACGCTTATATAATAGTTATAAAACTCCGCCTCACCCATTCTCTTCTGGCAACGTCTACTCCAGCTTCTCCTCACCCCGTCCTCGAAGCGTCAGACTCCAAGGATGGCTCAACTTGATCCTCAAGTATCCAAGATCAAGGGCTGTTGCTGATTTTTATCCTCAGACTTGGCCACCACCGGCTCTATGTATCTGATGGGGTCCCCTGCTCTGAACAAACACGCCACGAACAATTCAAGGTCACGCTAGAACAGCAAGGCCCAGCACAAAAACGAAAGCAAGTCCTCTGCCCAGATCAGCTCTCCCGGCGCCGCTTCTACGTGTGCTCGCAGCCGTCGCGCTGCTGCCAGTTGCTGCCCCCGTGCCGGAACCCGAATTTGAACCGCCGTCTGCGGTTGAAATGGCGTAAACCTGACTGTTGGCCGCGTTGGAGTAAGTGAAGGCTAGGCCACTTGCTGGGGCTGTAACGGTGCCGGGTTTGTTACTCAATGTGGCGGTTCCGGTCTGGCTAGGGAGGTTGTTAGGTTTGTAGTAGGTGTGAATCGTGTCGTGCGAGAAGCCGAGATCGGAAACGCAGTCGAACTCGGACATGTATGTGGCGCAGGTATCGAAAGGCGTGTTGAGGAGCCCCTCCAGCTTAGAGACCTCGGAGAAGCCAATCAGCTTTGGTTCAGTGTCCGGGCAAATGCCATAGATGCTACAGCCCCCGGTCAGCCAGCGACGAGAGAGAGGAGAGAGAGGAGGGAGGGGGGGAGGGAGGGAGGGAGAGATGGGTTGAAATGTCTGTACCTGGAAAGTGCTCCGCTAACCTCGCAGCAGTCACAGCCTTGAATCTTTTGCACATTGCCGAATGCATCTGTCCCTCCGACATCGCGGGAACATTTGCCGGCCTGTTCAATGGTGCTGTTGATGGCAAGGAAGACCTTACCCAGGTTGCATGAACACGCATCTGGCGCGTCATCAGGGGCTGGGAAGTAAGGCAGCGGAATCTTGACCATGGGGCAGTAGCGCAAGTAATCGACGACATATTCTTGATATTCGCACTCGTTGACCCGGTTCCAGCAATGGGAGGCAGCGCAGTTGATGTTGTCCATGTAGTTGGCGCACCCGCAGGCCACAACCTCAAGCTCGCTACCATCCTTTCTCGCCGTGGCTAGGCAGGCTGAGCCTTTGGCAGTGGCATCCATCTGGCAGCTCTCGAAGCCGGAAACGTCGACACAACCGGTGCTAGTGAGGTTTGCCGCGCCGGGCTGCGCAACGACGCCGGCCAGTGAGGCGAAGAGAGGAATTAGACTCTTGACGAGAAGCATTTTTGTGATGGGACGTCGAATACGCTCGGACTGGGTGGCAAAAGCATCAACTACCATACACGCGGGCATGAGGAGACACGATCTGTGTTCTTATACTGTTTGTCGTTTAATATCAAGCAGGCATCCAGGACCAGAAGCCAGGGCATTGAGCGGCGTCCGGGCTGGCCAGGAGGAAGCATGCTCTCTATTGGACGGCTCTGTGTGCTTCGAGTCGAGAATTCCCTAATATGGCCATTGATTCATTATGAGCCTCGACGGGATCCCTGAATCCAGCCGGAAGAACGGCACATGCGGAAGGCTTCCGTCTTCGCTCGCGCCGTCGATAGGTTCCCTCGGATGGGCTGCAGCTCAGCCTCTGGCCCGGGCACATTAGATCTCCCCACCTTTCTCCATTTCCCTCGTTCGATACATTCAGCCGCACGCGATGACTCAAAGATGGCTCTGAAAGGAGACGTTCGTGACCGCCAGGGCCGTCGTATTCGTATTAGTAGTAGGTCGAGCCCTATTACTAGGGGCATTAGACCACCTAGTCGATAATGGTTGATTTATGGGCTCCTGACTATTATTCTCGGGCCTGCTTGTAGAAACTTTAATAAATGCCGTATCCTAACGGGATATAAAGACTATATGAGAGGGGGATTCGTTGGCTTTTTACTTCGTATCTTTTGACAGAATCACAATACACCTCTTAGCCCCCGCCATAACACTGCAGCTGGCTATGCCAGCCGATAACCAGCTGCACACGAGGGCAATTGCGTGCGCGCAGATCGAGTTAACGCATGTGATGATGCGAATTGAGGGCAATTGAATGATGCAGTTTACGACAATTTTACCCGCGGTGCGGGCAAGATGTGCTAAACGAGAAGACGGAGGCGGCTTGAAACTCGCAGTTTACAGTATAAAAAGTCTTGGTTTTACGCGAGTTCTGCATGTCCTGGCCTGCTCAGCTATTACGGATGGCCTGCATGGCCAATTTATTGCAGAACGACTGAAATGCGCGAGATCGCGATGCGTTGGGTTGATGATGGAGGTGCCGCTGAGATGGGTGGCGGAATGCCGGAAGCGACGTTGCACAAGGACCTGACGTCGACCAGTCGCGCAGCCTCGCGACCTGAGCCATCCCTGCAATGGCATACAACCTCCAAGTCATCATGGCCTCGCGACCTCCGTCGAAGAATGTAGGGCACAAGAAGCTCGTTACATACGGATCGTCATCGCGCACGAGACGTTCGAACCCCAAGGCAACCCAAGAGCTAGAGGCGCCCGGCTCTGCTCTGCCGGAGAAGCCACAGGCCCACGCCGCGAACGAAGCACCCAATGCCTTGCTCGACGGACATGGCTCGCCTCGACTGCCGCGGACAGACGCTAACGGGACGTCGACGGAGGGCAAGGGGCATGCTCCCGAACAGCAGCAAGGCGATGGAAGACGAAAGAGGAACCATTCGGCGGCATTTGCCATGAAGCCTGCGCCCCGTCACGGAGCACCCCTCGACGACGAGCCGCAGGCTGCTATCGACGCGCCGCAGCGGGCATTCGAGAGGGCGTACCATGGCAACGCCGAAGGTGGCAGGCCGGCGAGCGAGACCAGCACCGGGACGAGCCATGCGTCGTCCCCAGCACCGCGCAGGTCTGCGGCCAAGGACGAGGCGGCCACAGACGCCAGCGAGAAGCGAGCATCGACGATGCCGGTACACGACACGTCATCAACGCCCCGGCGCCGTCGGTTGATCGATGCCCTCGCGGCCCAGAGAGCTCCGAGCCCAGATGAAGAGGCAAAACACGCCGATAACGAGGTATGCGAGTCGAGAGGTGAAGAAGTTGGCCCTTCCCTACGGCGGCGGGCCATGGCTAGCCAAGACGCGCCCATGCGTGCAGCTGATCGCCGGGGCGCGACGCCGAGGAGCAGGAAGATCAAGTTCACGTACAGCCAGTCCAGGAGCACCCTGAGCGAATCGCAAACAGCCAACGACGCCGACACGCCCGGGCTGGACGCAGACGACGACACGGCGCTGGCGTTGTCCGACACGCAAGCTCTTTCTAGTCCCGTGGCGCGCGCTTTCGCCGACGAGGACATGGAAGACGACGATGACAATCTGCGGCCGGCAATCAAGAGCGTCCACGAGCTCCGTCGCGCTGGCGCAAACAAGAGGTTTGCTGACGAGATGGATGATTTGTTGGCCAGGATCGGGAATCCCGGCGCTGGCTCGTTGACGATGAGGAGGAACGCGCTCTGCGAGCTCGCATTCCGACTGCGAAAGGAGAGTTTTGCCGGGCAATTTGGCGACCACGCGTCCCGCGACAACATCGCCAAGGGCATAGGCAGGGAGGAGGACGTGGTCAGCAGCTTCGCACTGGCCGCGGCTCTCGTCATCTTCCTCCAGTCCAGCCCTGCGCCCCATCTGCTCCACCAACTTTGCAAGGAGGGGCTGGGCAAGTTGCTTGGACGTCTCCTACGGGTGAGTGAAGACATTGACACGGTTGCGGCGCGGAGACAGACGAATCTGCCGCGAACGACGCGATCGTCGCTGCACAACGTGAAGGGCACTCTGGTGCAGATGCCCATCTGGCACGAGCTGGAGCCCGCACGCCTTTCGCCGCGCACCCTTGGCCTGCAGCTGCTGGAGTCGGTCTCGCGGTGCTTGGAGGGGGAGCTTCTGGAGCAGTTGGTGGCGGAGCTGGAACCAGATGTCGTCTCCGTCGCAGCCGACTGCACAGAGGCGGGGGCCGAGGCCGAGGCGGACGTGGACTACACCCTCGTGGTCTTTGCTCTCGAAGTGCTGTCGAGCGCCGGAATCACACCCGGAGCTGACGATCAAGGGGCGTGGACGGCGCAAACGGCGCGACACCTGGGCAGCATAGCCAAGTTCCTCCGAAGAGCGCTGCAGCGGTGGCCGGAGCATCGGGGGGAGCTGGCGGCGGCCACTCTGAAGCTGGCCATCAACACCACGAACACGGCGAGGGGGGCGGCGGCGTTCGACAACGCCGGGCTCTTGTCACTTCTCACGGATAGCATCGTAGAGGGATTCAGGAGGGTGCACGATGCCATAAGCGGCGACGGGCGGCTGCAAGACAACATGTATGACGGGCTGCTGCTCATCCTCGGCGTCACGATCAACATGGTGGAGCACTGCCCGCCGGCGCGAGCGTCTGCGGGCGACGAGGCGCTGGACGAGCTGGTGACGCTCTGGAAGGGAAACCAGCTGGCTGTGGGCGAGGTACGTATGGGTGGTCCGCCCGAGGCCCTTTCTTTCCGCCCGTCGTTTTGCTCATGTGCACGCGCAGGCGGACTCGGTGGACAAGTCCAAGGTCAGCGTCGCGGTCGGCTACCTGGCGGTGCTTCTCGGCTATCTATGCCTGAACGCGGCGGGACGAGAGCGGTTGGACGCGCAGGTCGGCGGCGGCGAGGGCATCCACAGCCTAGTTGGGTCGATCCGAGACTTTGTGGCCATGTACAAGACGGTCGACAGCAAGGCGCACGAGCTGGAGGCGCTCGTGGGCGAGCTTCGCAGGCACGCACGGCGTGCCGGAGGCGCGGCGTCGATGGCGTGAGACGGGGCCGGGACTGGCCGGGACGGGCCGGGGCCAGACGGGGAGGAAGCGGCCGACCGGCGACAGCATGTGTGAGCATGTGTGACGCGAGATGGATATCGCCATTCCTTGGGCTTCATGAATGTTTGGGTAGTAGGCCGGTTAACGTCATCATGATACCTCGGCTCGGTCGGCATGCACGCAATGGCACATGGCACCGCTGACCGACAGCCACGCAAGCACATGCAAGGCAACATTGGGAGCGCACGCCGTGGCCGTGTCGGCCGTGCCAGTCGGTGAATGATGTCGGTGCAATGCCATCTCGAGGAGCAGCCTTGGCCGAGCGAGCGACTCGAGCCTCGGCAGCAAAGCCGCGGCTGGCGTCCCGGGCGGCTGGCGTCTTGGTGGAACTCCACTAAGGTTGGCGGTCACTTGGGCGTTTTGGACCACGACGACGGCAGCACGACTCGACATCATCACAACTACTGCCCAGACAGACCGCCCTACCTCGCGGAAGAGAGACCGTATACATAGCCACGCGCCACGACATCACCAAGGCAGCGCACCGCGCTCCGCGCCTGGCGACACGACCTTGACCGAAACACGGGTTCTGAACTGGCGCAATCGTCGTCGGCGTCTCCGAGTGCCGTCAGCCGCCCACCCACCGCCAACCACAGCGCGTCGGCTCCTCGGGCCGCAGGCCAGCGCCTCCAGATGCCTTCGCCCAAGCAGAGAAAGGTGGCCATCGTTGGCAGCAGATCCGTCGGTATGTAGCGACGGCGCCCCTCGCGCGTGCGCGCTCCTCGCGGCGCCCGACAGCGACGGCGCGAATCGGCGGCGACAGGGGACGCATCGTTAACCCGCGTGCCCCGGCACAGGCAAATCATCGCTCGCGGTGCAGTTCGTCGACGGGCACTTTGTCGACAGCTACTACCCGACGATTGAAAACACGTTCAGCAAGACGATCCGGCACAAGGGGCAGGACTTCTCGACCGAGATTGTCGACACGGCGGGCCAGGACGAGTACAGCATCCTCAACTCGAAGCACTTCATCGGCATCCATGGCTACATGCTAGTCTACTCGCTCTCGTCGCTGCCGTCGTTTGAGATGGTGCAGGTGATCCGCGAGAAGATACTCAACCACCTGGTAGGCACTGCCCAGCTGCGTCGCGCTCTCGGCGCACCCACGTCCCTTGCTCACACATGACGCGTCGGCAGGGAACCGAGTCGGTGCCCATCGTCATCGTGGGCAACAAGAGCGACCTGCGGCCGGAGCAGCGCCAGGTCAGCCCCGAAGAGGGCAAGAAGCTGTCGGAAAAGTTCCAGTGCGGCTGGACGGAGGCGAGCGCGCGGTACAACGAGAACGTGGCGCGGGCGTTTGAGCTGCTGATTGCGCAGATCGAGAAGTCGCAGAACCCAGGCGAGGCGCCCGAGAAGAGCAACTGCCGGCTGATGTAGGGAGGGGAGCGAGCGCTGGCCACGGCGACGACGGCGGGGGCGTGCTGCCGACTGGGTGGTGATGCCCTACCTGCGATGGAGCACGATGCGTGCTTGGAGGGATGGAATGGCTGGATATGGAACGCACCAGGGCGTTTAGACGGCGAGGGCACCTTGTACATGGATCCGGGGTGGTGGTGCATGCGGTTGCGACTCGGCGATGCCCACCGATGACCTGCAGGCTGTTGGTGGTGGCTGTTGGTGGTGGCTCTTGGTGGTGTTGAGGCTCGACTCTGTCTGCCCCACCAGCCTCTCTACCCCGCCCCCACCATGAGGGACCGACTAGTAAAACCTCGACCACCAGCGTCTCACACCTTGCCTGTGACTCAACCGCACCAGCGGCATAGCAGCAGGCCGACTTCTGCCCGTCCCCCTCTCGTCTTGTCCTTGAGGTTCGATCGGGGCAAATACAAGCGCGGCAGCTCCTTGGTCCCGTTGGGCACGCGTTCAATTCAACCCCCGCCAGCGAACCCGACGACGGCGCGACGGCCGACCAGCAGCAGGACAACTGGCCCAAGTGCAAGTTCGAGCTCCGGCACCCGCACGATGCTCGACGTCGTCGACTTCATAAAGGAACGCGGCGGCGACCCGGACAAGATCCGCGAGTCTCAGCGCCGCAGGCACGCCAGCGTCGAGATCGTCGACGAGGTCATTGCCCTCTTCGAGGACCACCGCAAGAGTCCGTCCTCCTCCTGCCCATCCATACCGCCCCCTCTCGCGTTGCCGCCCTTGGCTCACCTCTGTGTTCTCCGCGTAATGCAGCCCAGTACAGCGCCACCCAGGTCAACTCCAAGATCAACGACGTCCAGAAGCAGATCGGGGCCAAGAAGAAGGTAAATGAAACCGCCTTCTCCCCACCCCGACTGCCCCTACGCCTGGATTATTGTTGCGCTGATCACGAAACCGCTGTGCGTCTTCTAGGCCAAGGAAAATGCCGACGACCTGCTCCAGCAGAAAATCGAGCTCGAAAAGGAAAAGAAGAGCCTCGTGGAGTCCGCCGCAGACAAGGACGCGCTTCTCAAGTCCAAGATCAGGACCATCGGCAACTTTGTCCACGATTCCGTCCCCATCAGCGACAATGAGGTATGTTGGAGGCTGGCGGGAGATTCGTCGTGACGACTCCTGCTTCTTGGCTGGTGAGCCGCTCGAGGCTGACGCTGACGCTGCTGCTGGTAGGACCACAACGAGGTTCTGCGCACGTGGGCTCCTGAAGGCGTCGCCGTCGAAAAGCGCAACGTACTCTCCCACCACGAAGTCCTCCTACGCCTCGACGGATACGACCCCGACCGCGGCGTCAAGGTCGTGGGCCATCGTGGCTACTTCCTGCGCCAGTGGGGCGTCTTCCTCAACCAGGCCCTCATCAACTACGGCCTCGAGTTCCTCACCCAGCGCGGTTACACGGCCTTGCAGGCGCCCCAGTTCATGCTCAAGGAATACATGGCCAAGACGGCGCAGCTCGAGGACTTTGACGAAGAGCTCTACAAGGTGGTTGACGGCGACGCCAAGAACGACAAGTACCTCATCGCCACGTCTGAGCAGCCCATCTCCGCCTTCCACGCTGACGAGTGGCTCATTTCCAAGGACCTGCCCATCAGGTGAGTTGAGCCGGCCGGCAAGACAGACGGCAGTTGCAAGTTTACTGACTCGCCGACCCCCTCGGCAGGTACGCCGGCTACAGCTCATGCTACCGGCGTGAGGCCGGATCCCACGGCCGAGATGCCTGGGGCATTTACCGCGTACACCAGTTTGAAAAGGTATGACCCCGGCCCTGCACGTGCGAGTTCTTGGGACCGGGGTATGCTAGATGCTGACCCACGAGGCAGATTGAGCAGTTCCTCTTGACCGATCCCGAAAAGTCATGGGAAGCACTCGACGACATGATTACCATCTCGGAAGACTTCTACAAGTCTCTGGAGCTCCCGTACCAGGTCGTCGCCATCGTGTCCGGCGCGTTGAACAACGCCGCCTCCAAGAAGCTTGACCTGGAGGCCTGGTTCCCCTTCCAGGGAGAGTACAAGGAGCTGGTTTCGTGCTCCAACTGCACCGACTACCAGTCTCGCGCCCTCGAGATCCGCTTCGGTGCCAAGTCGCAGACGGACACCAAGAAGAAGTATGTGCACTGCCTCAACGCGACGCTGTGCGCCACGACGAGGACCATGTGCTGCGTCCTCGAGAACTACCAGACCGAAGAGGTGAGCCCCGACCAGCACCGAGCATGCGGCTGGGTCCACCGGCACTAACCGTCTTTCGCTCGCAGGGTCTTCGGGTGCCCGAACCCCTGCGGAAGTATCTCCCAGGAGCGCCAGAGTTTATTCCCTTCGCAAAGGAACTGCCCAAGGAGTCTACTTCGCAGAAGTCGTTGCCTCAAAGACCGAAGGGGGGCAAGTGACGGGCGTTGGCCGACTGGGCTACCCTTTTTATTTGGCGATGCCTCTCGAGCTTCCAACAACCCCGGGAGCATGTAAATGAGCGTGCAGCAAGTCGAGATGCAAAGAGGTAGACAATAAACCAAACCTCAACCATGTTTCCCATCTAGCCTTCTTGTCGTGTCGGAGAATACGTGCATCGTACTGGCAGAGCCAGTCTGCCGTGGTTGAGGCCCTAATGGCGATTGAAGCCATCTCGTGCACGCAAGGGGTTTTCCTACGTACAGTAAGGTATTTCCGCACGAAATGCGCTGGTAACCAACTTGTTTGATACGATTTGATGGCCGTGCTGCCTGTGTTGCTCCAGACACCCGCCTCAGAAGTCAGCACTCACTCTCACTCTCCGCTCCCACCCTCCCCTGGCCTCGCCTCACGGCGATGGGCCCGCCGCGACTTCAGCAGGTAATGGGTGAGGTTCGTTGTGCTTGGTAGGCACCATTCGATTCTTTGTTCGAAGTATGCCTGCCACCGCCACGCTGCTCAGGTTGCCTGCGTCACGACGACAGACAAGTCTCCTTCTCCCTCGCCCTACTAGCCAGGTTGCTCGCGGGACCATGTCTATTCAGTTCCCTACGCCTCGTGTGTCCAAACTCGCCAAGAGATCCATCTCGGGTTGGACATGCTCGCTGCAAATGGAGAGATGAAGCAAACCAACTCCCACAAATTCCCTCCAGTCACGGCACGTGCCCCTGGACCTTGCAAGAAATAGCCACATTTTCAAACCCCCAAACGTTTTACCGCCCTTCCCCAGCCAACCGCCTCAGCCCCGGCTTCGTCGTGCCTCATTCCAGAAAGGTAAACAAGTGCGTGTGCAACACGTTCATGGCCCGGGTGGCGTCCCGGGCATCTACGACACAGGAGATGTTTATCTCGCTCGCACCTGCAACGACGGGTTAGCCCGGAGTCTGGCGTCGAGGTACGGCGCGTCCATCAATGACCCACCTTGTGAGATCATCTCCAAGTTGATTCTGTGCTGGCCGAGCGTCGAGAACATGCGGCCGGCCACACCAATCATGTTCTTCATGTCCGCGCCCACCAGGCTCAGGATGGCCATGTCAGACAGGACGCTGACGTCGCCGCACTCGGCCAGGCTCTGCTTCGCCTTCGCAAAGGCATCGACCTTGGTGCTGCCGGAGTGAATGGCCAACGACACGTGCACCTCGCTGGTGGAGATGAGATCGACGGAAATGGAATGCTTGTCGAGGATGGAGAAGACGCGTGCGAAGAAGCCGTGCGAGATGGACCGCTTGTTGGAGTGGACGTTGATGACGCTGATGTGATCCTTGATGGTGACGGCCGTCGGGCGCTTGGGAGTCTTGAGGAGGGCCTTGAACTCGGACGGCCGTGATCGATGCAGCTGGTGGCCCGCCGACAAGACGGGGTCGGGGATGACGACGGTGCCGTTGCCCCGGGGGTTCTTGACGTTCTTGATGCGAATCGGGATGGGGGGCTGCGCGCGAATGACCTGGTCCATGGTAAGGTGGTGGATGACCTCGGAGCCGTAAAACGTCAGCTCGGCGGCCTCGGACGGCGTGATGGACGGCAGCAGCCTGGCCGTGGGGACCTTGGACGGGTCCGCAGTGAAGATGCCGTCGACCTCCTTCCAGATCTGAAGCTCGTCGGCCTTGAGGCCCACGGCGCACAGCGCGGCGCACAGGTCGGTGTATCCGCGTCCAATGTCGCCGTCGAGGAGGCTCCCGGGGACGTTGCCGAAGAAGCCGGTGACGACAGGCACGCGGTCCTCGCACGCCGACAGCCTCCTCGCAAACGCCGCGACGGCGGCCTTGTAGAAGCTCGCGTCCAGCTGGGCCGAGGCGTCGTGGTGCAGCACATCGCACAGGTCGACGTACTCGGCGTCGACGCCCTGGAGCATGGTGAGCTCCGCATTCAGCACTCGGCAGGCCGTCGCCGCAACGCTCGACGGGGGTGGCGGAGGATACGTACGGCATCTTGCAGGAGGACAGTCATGTACAAGCAGGCGAGCTTCTCGCCAAAGCTGATGACGCGATCCTTGGCTCTCGAGTTGATCTCGAGGTTGAAGCGCTTAGCGGCAATCATGTACTCGACGAGCTCCTGGCACTCGGCCTCGATCCTGGCGGACAGCGCCTGTCTCAGGCCGGGGTCCCGGACAAAGGACCCGGCGGCGAAGACGTGGTCGGTGCAAATGTCCATGATGAGGCGCCTGGCCTGGTCAATCAGCGTGTCGGGGGTGTCTGGCTCATCGTCGGAGCCGGAGGCGTAGCCAGCGCGGGAGGCGTAGGCGGCGCCGACGTCTCGCAGCTTGTGGTAGACGGCCAGCAACCTGTTGGTTCGGATGAGGTTCGGACGGGGTTCAGACGAGGTTCAGATCCGAGGCTGCACCTGGGCGGAGCGGTGAGACTCACCGGCTCGTGGTGCCTTCGGCCTTTTTGCCCGTGCTGCGGGCCGAGCAGACGACGACGACGCGATTCCGCGCGAGACTCGCCCTGGGTCGTTGTTAGACGACGGCAGCGCCGGGAGACGTCGGGCACGGAGCATACTTGACGATATCACGGGCAATCTAGGCCGCCATCCGGGTTAGCGCCTCGATCTCTCTCGTGCGGGCCTCGATCTCTCTCGTGCGATGCCTCGACGACGGCGACGCTGCCGCAGCCGGACACGGCGATGCGCGGCGATGCGCGGCGATACACGGGCAGACGACGCACCTTGTCCGGGAACTTGCCCACGCTCGTGCCGCCAAACTTCTGGACGACCCAGCCCAGGCACGGCGAGTTGCTGCCCGTCGAGCTCCCCATGGCGACTCGATGCCGGTGGCCGTCTCCTCGTCGCGGCGTGCCTCGCCAAGCGATAAAACCGACGTGGCTGTGAGGTGAGCAACAGGGGCGAGTGAGTAAGAAAAGCTGAGGTGAAGACGTCCCCGAGTGCGGCGGGACTTGGGCTGCCGCAGTCAATATGGAGACGCCGACGACGGCGACACTTCCCGCCGCTGCTGCCCGAAAAATCAAGGAGCACCGGCGCTTGGGCGTGATGAGAATCAATCAATGTCCCGCACGCACGTTGTATCATCATAATTGTCCAGTGCGCAGAAATATCGAAACCAGGCACCCGTGGCGTGTTACTCCAGCACAAACAAGACTAGCCCGATGGCGCAATGCTGGCCGGCCTTGACTCGCCTTTACCCGCCTCATCAACGGCGGTGAGTACGGTTGGTCCAGCATCGTCGTCGAAGCATGGCGAGCAGCTTCCCGAGCCGCCCGCCCGACACTGACGGCATGCAGGGGAGCGCCGAGACATGCCGGGCGCCCGCTCCCGACCGCGCTCCCGACCGGCTCCGTGAGCTCCCCGGCAACGGCGACAGCACGGCGGCGGCGGCGGGCCAGCGCAGCGAGGCACCGCCCGCGTCTGCTGCTGGCACGCGCCGGCGAGCCGGTCCCGCCACGGACGCATCTCCGCCCTCGCGTGCCGGCCGCAGCAGGCCGCACGAGCACGGCGGTCTACGTGCTCTGCGGGCCCTGTTTGGGGCATACGTCATGACGTCGCCGCCGGAGCCGCAACCCAGGCGGCGGACGCCACGTGGAGAAAAGGGCCATGCCGCGGCGCAGGTCCGGAATCAGGCCCAAGTCCGGAATCAGGCCCAAGATGGTGCCGCGTCGGCAGAGCAGACGCCCCCGGGGCTCGGGGTTTGTCCTCCTCACCCTGCCCGGGCTCCCGCCAGCCGGTGCTGACGCTGGGTGCCAGACGTCTCATCTAGGAAAGTTTGCCCACGAAAAGGAGATGCCCAGCTGGCTAGTCAAAGTCCTGGACAAGAATGGCCAGGTGTGCACTGGAGGTGAGGGAGGCGTGACATGACGTCCTGCGGCCGACTCACGTCTCGGTGCCGTTCTGACTGACGCCACGTGCACGCAGATGTTCTCCCCGTTCTTGCGCAGCTTCTCAAACAGTGTCCATCGACAAAGTATGCCTATCTGTGCCATCCTTGCGTGCAGCACATCTCCAAGCTACGGCGTGAAGGTGAGCACAAAGCCTCCTTCTCTGTTTTCCCGTGTCCGCCGGCGTACCCCGGTACGGGCGGGCAGTGTTGGGCGTCTTCTGAAGCTAACATGACTCTCGTCAGGGGCATTTTGTGGCTACCGGAACATTCAGATGCTCATCTCCTACGTTATTGGAGCTCGCGCGCCAGGGTCCCGGTGCTTCGGTCACAGCTTTCCCACCGTCTTCCAGATCCAAGACCTCATCGAGCACGCCTGGGACATGGGCTACAACTCCCATGGCCGCATCGAAACGGGGGGCGTCAAGGGAACGCGCAGGTTCATCGGAACCCCCGAGGTACGCGGCACCGTCCCCGAGCCGGAAGCACTGCAGCCAGCGAGTCGCCGCTCCGAGCCTTTATTCATGCCCGCTGACCATCTGTCTCCCTCAAACGCCAGGCACATGCGCTGTTCGGTAGCCTCGAGATCCCGTGAGTTTTGCGCCTCTGCCAAAGGTACAGAGCCTCTCGCTCACCATCCACGACTCCAGGTGCTCTGCCCAGGCCTTCCGTGATGCAGAACGTGGACTGGCATGGAAAACCCTGCTACAGGCTGTCGAGAGGTACTTCGAGGGCTGGCAAGGGAATGGCAGCAGCGCCAAGGTCCGTTTGACAGCACTTCCGCCGATATATCTGCAGCACCACGGTAGGTTGTTCCATCCCCCTAACCGAAGCGCCTCGGGGTGGTGCTGACGCTGGGGGTGCTTGGAGGGCATTCCGTCACCATAGTTGGCATGGAGAGACAGCAGGACGATCAAGTTCACCTCCTGGTGTTTGACCCGTCACGCGGAGACTCGAATTCTATAAAAAGGCTCATCGGCAAGGTGGATAACTGGGATATTCCCAAAGCCGGCAAGCTGCTGGAGCCGTACCGGCGTGGTACCGAATATCTAAGCAAGCATGACGAGTTTGAGATTCTCCGGTAAGAAGGACATCACCAGACGCCACGTCGTGCGTCATCGGGTGTTGTTAGCTGACCGCTTTTTGCGAGCAGCCTCACGGGTGGCGCTACCAGTGCCTCGGTGAGCATCATTGGGGAGCAGCGGCAGGGCCTTCGGCGTGGTCCCTGAACCATTCTTGCAGCTTCTTCAGGGCACGGGCGCGATGTGAAATGCCGTTCTTTTGCGCCCCGTCCATTTCGGCGTACCTGGCGAGCCAACGGGGTCAGAAACACTTGGAACAGCCGGCTGATGGCTCCCAGGATCGCTGTCCTGGTGAGGGGTAGAGGGTGTAGGCGGTGGAGGGCAAAGGGGGGTGGACACGGGCCCAGCAAGGCGGCGGATAACATACGTTTGGCCCTCGTACTCAAAGATGGGATCCCAACCTATGCGGTGACCGTGTCAGCGTGAGTGCGTTTGGGCTACGAGAGCCATGGCGTTGGTCACAGCGGCTTACCGAAGTGGGATGGCCCCCGAGGTGGCACGATCTTGCCCTGTACGTGGGTGGTGGATGAGTCAAGGATGCTTCTCTTCCTCCGGTGCCACACTGACACACGGAGTAGGTACACGGAGGCAGGCAAGGAGCCACGAATGGTGTCGACTTGGGATGCCGGTGTCGGGATATGGGCTTGAACATACCGAGCAGCGGCCCTGGAAAAGAATGGGCTCGTGGCCCGGTCCAGCCGAGTAGCCAAAGGTACAGACGGCCTCGGCGGACTTGTCCGTGTAGGCAGCCAGAAGGTTATTCAGGCCTTGGTGGCCAATTCCGGATAAGAACCACTTGCTTCAAGCGGCAGCATGTGAATACGTTGCCATTGAGGTGGGGGAAAGGGGGCAAGACCAACATGTACGGGCCGGGGAGACCGCTGAGAGCATTAAAGCAAAGCGACGTGTCCTCGACCAGGACAGGACCGTTGACCTACACGGGCCGTGACGTTCAGCCTCGTCTCTCCCCGGGAGGCTGCTTGCTTGCTTACCAGGTCGGCGGCCCTACGGCACTTGGACTGCGTCACCTCCTCGATGGAGCCTTGGACCTCGTCGAGGTCGAGCGGATTGCTGCGAACCTCGATGGCGGGTTCGAGGATGGCCTTGACCTCGCGCAGCTTGTTGGCGTTGCCCGTTACAAAGTTTACGCACGGCGCCATGGCTTGAGCGTCGTCGACAACAACAGTTGTGTTTCCTGTGTCCACCCGTGCGGACCACTCACCCAGCCGAAGAGCTGTGCTGCAAAGGAGAGAGAAACGAGTAGAGGCAGGGGATTGGGCGTTTGCCAATGGGGTTGGTGTGCTGCCGAGCATGCGTGGTATTGACGTGGACTGCATGTGTGTGGTGGGATGCCCTCCTCGACGTCGCACTGGGTAGACCCCGATAGTTGCATCCACCTACCCTGGAGCAGATATGCTCTGTTTTGCATTTCATCTTGCCGATTCCATGATTCATCATGTACCAGTCCCCCCCGCCCATCAAGACGCATTGTCCAGCTTCCACTGCCTCGCCCACGCCTCGATGCGATCCAGGTTGCTGTCCATCTCGTCCGACGTGTTGCTCGTCAGCTCGATGACCAGCTGCTCGTCAAAGGCCTCGCGAGCCTCCTGCAGCAGCACCTCCATGATCTCCGAGTCCAGGTTCTCCTGCAGCTTGGCCTCGGCGTAGTTCCTGTCGTGTTTCTCCGCGTCAGCCAGATCTCTCCCAATCACTCCCGTGGGAGGGACACCAAAGGGCCACACACACACACACACACGCACACACGCACACACGCACACACGCACACACACACACACGCTCACTCACTCACTCACTCACTCACCTCGCCTTGAGCCGGTCGTAGAGCGTCGTCGAGTCCACCCGCAGCACCACGACCAGGTCGATCCAGCTGCGCGGGAACAGATCGCACGCGTGCCAGTCGATGATGCAGCCCCCGGCCTCGACATCCGCCTCGATGGCATCTAGCAGCTGCGGCGCGACACGGGCGTCAGTTCCGGCACATGGTACGCGCAGACGGGGCATGGGTAACGCATCGTCGCATGCTCACCTTGTCCTCGTCGACGATCCAGCTCTGGTACTCGTCGCTCCAGCCCTCGTGACACTCCCTGTCCTTGACGATCTGATTGACCGATACATGTCGCAGGCCTGTCCTCTCCGCCAGGCTCTCGCAGTGCGTCGTCTTGCCCACCCCCGGGGTCCCGGTGACGATGACGTTTGGTGACTGCCTCATCGTTGCAGGCTCGCCGCTTTTCTGATTTCGTGTCTTGTTCGTCCAATATCAGCGCAAGCAAGATCAGCCGGGCTAGTTGAATTTATCCTTTCCGCAGGTGGTACTATTGGAGAAATAACGTCAATCGACAGCTTATACCATCAGACCATGCAAAACTTGGGCCCATTTGTCCATGCGTCTACCGAGGCGCTCACCCGCTTTACATGCAAGGCCGCAAAGCCGCTCGTCTCCAAAATCCACGGCCCATTGGCAAACGGGGCATTGGCCTTATCCGAGCTGCTCCGTCTCCGCTGCCATGCCATCACGAGCAAGCCATACAAAACAACAACTGCAGACACATACACGTAGTACACATTATTCGCACATTACATGCGAGGTGCACACGGGGGGCACTCCCCGTCCCAGGCGTGTTGCACTCGCCGTGCACCCCTTCCTCCATCTTCCCCGTTGCATCCCTCCGTCACACCCTCCGCTGGTGGCTGGCGTCTCCTTTTCCGTCATTCCGTAAGTGGCTGTGTGTGTGTGTGTGATTCCTCCAAGATCCGCCCGCGTCTCGACGCTTGCTGCAGCAACAAACAAAAACACGGATCCCGGGCCGTCTAGAGCCCAGCAAATGCACGCACCCTCTATCTATCCCATATGTGCAGGTCGTTCGACCCCGGACGATTCATACCTTTCTAGATGCTTGTCATGCCCTCACTGACCCGCTTCGGCCTCGGCCTTCTCCTCGTCCTCTTCGACAAGGGTCTCCTGCCCGTCAAAGCCTCCGCCATCCATGTAATCGAGCTTCTCTTGCTGCGCTATGGCCTGTGCGGAGACGATCTCGGCCAGCCGCTTCAGGCGCGGTGTTTGCAGCCCTGCAAGTTGTCCATGTTAGCCGCGCCTCCTTGACCGCTGGGCTGTAGTTGCTTCACTTACACGATGGCGTATATGTCTCCAGCGCCGTGATCGACCGGGGTTCGGCAATCTCGTATGGCCCGCTGTCGTCCATGTCCACCGCTTGGAGGAGTAGCACGTCGCTCTTCTCTGTTACCCGCGACGCCACTGCCTTCATAATCTCGCCGTTGATGGGTTGCTCGTAGTCGGCCACCAGGTACTGGTTCAGCAGCTTCTGGATCTGGTTCGGCGAGAGCATCCAGCAGATGTCCTGAATGATCTCAATGTCGTTCAGCGTTGCCTTCTTGAGCTGGAGCAGCTTCGTCGCCTGCATCAGGTGCTCCAGCTGCAGTGTGCCCTCGGGCATGTCGTGGCTCTTGCACCATTCCTCGATGCGCGTGATGTTGTAGTTGATCTGCAGGCCTCGCTTCCAAGACAGGAAGTTGCGTCGCATCAGCAGGTCGTTGAAAGCCGTCACGCCCACAAGGCGCAGGAGCTCAGTCACCGTCTGCATGAGGATCGAGTCCTCGATGTAGAACGCCTTCATCGCGCGGTAGACGCTGTTGAGGAGGCTGAGCAGGTTGTCCATGCTGTAGGCCGGCCCCGAATGCGTATGCAGGAGCTTGCCCAGGAACCGGTTGCTCTCGTTGGTGATGAAGCCGGGCAGCGACTGTGATTCGATGATGGCCGGGATGATCATCTTCTGTAGCTTCTTCTTGAGCACCTTCATCCACGTGTGGTAGATATTGAACTCGAGGCTCTCCAGGTCATGCTTGACAATCTCCAGCAGGCGGTCATACTCGTAATTGTCCGTCTTCTGCGTCTCGTACCAGTCCTCAGCCAAGAAGACAAAGGACAGCATCTCGTGCACGTTGGACAGCCAGAACGCGCCGGGGTTGATGGCCTCCTCACCGTCGTGCTGCATCACCTCCTGCTGGATCGACTGCATCACGTTGGCGAGGAACCGCTCGGATTCCTTGACGAAGCCGTTGTTCCACATCTCCGACGTCACCAGGTTGATGAGGTAAGACGGGAACAGGACCTCCTTGTCCGAGGGCGGGGGCGTCGAGTTCGGCGACGGGATCTTGAGATTGCGGATCAAGCCCATCGTCACCTCCTCGTTGAGGCCGTCCTCGTCGGCGAGGAGAGTCTCGAGCTCCATTTCGATGTTGTCGACGCCGGGGATGTATGTGGTGCCCGACAGATGCTGCCTATGAGCCATGCCCGTCACGGCCATGGAGACAGGCCGAGGGTTGTACGCGCCGCTGAAGCGATCCAGGTCTCGCGGCTCCGCCCCTGCGCTCCTGCGCTTGGGTTTCTTGGACGAGACAAGGTTGATGAGGCCGGTAGCCATCGTCGGTGGGGCGGCGCCATTGGCAAGCTCTCCATTCAATGGCGCACTCCGCTTGGCAACCTCCAGCGCGTCCCTGAGTGTCTCGAGTTCCTGTCGGAGACCGACGTTGTCCTTCTCGCGCTCGCCACTGGACTGCTTCGCCGCATCCAGCTCGGTGTTGGTGAGGCGGAGAGACTCCCGCAGTTCCCTCTCTTCCTCCTGCATGCGCTTGATGTTGGCCGTGGACTCGTCAAACGCCAGCTGTAACTTCTTCATCTCGTCCTCCATTGCCTGAAGCTTGGCCACGGCGATGCCCGCCTGGTTGGCTTCCGTCTGCAATTCCTTGGTCCTCGCCTCGAGGGCGTTGTGGCGAGTCTTCCACGACTTGATTTGGCCCTCGTAGTTCTCCACCTGGGAAGCTAGGTTCTTGTTCCTCTCCTTCATCGAACCCAGGGACTGGGTAAGCTCGACAACCTTGTTTTCGAGCTTGTACGAGATCTGCTTCAAGTCACGAGCCTCCTCGCGGACCTTCTTGTACTCGCGGCGAGCGCGCTTGCCGCGCCACAGGTTCTGGACCAAGACAACCTTCTTCCGGTACTGCCTCCACGACCGCAGCTGTGTCCGAGATCGCCATGCTCTTTGAATGATGAGCGCAGCGTTGCCCATCCGGGTCTCCAGGATGTGCTTTCTGCGCAGATAGCCCTTGGCGGCCGATTCGAACAGGACCATGTCCTTCCTGATGAGCAGGAACTCCTTGCGCTGCTTCTGACCCCGCCAGACACGCTGGATCGTGGTGGCGGCCTTGATGGTGCGCAGCTCCTGGGCCTGACGCCTCGCAATGTAAGCTCGCGCGGCAGACTGGGCGCGGATGACGGATTCGCGAGCGGCCAAGTAGCGGTGTCGATAAAACTTGGCCTTCAGGTTCTTCTGTATCATAATGGCGCAGTCGTTGAGGCGACTCGTCCTGAGGTTCTCGAGGAACGCAAGCATGCCGGCCCGGAAGAAGATCTTGGTCAGACCCAGCTGGTACTTGTCGAGACCCTTGCCGGTGCTCGTGCCTAGAGCCTTGGTTAGAATGGCATCGGCCATTTCCCGGATCTGAGAAGTCCATTGGCTCGAGTGCACGAGCATGTAGTACCGGAGGGCAAACTCCTCGTACGTCCAACGTGTTGGGTACCCCGCGCAGCTGATGCGGACAGTCTCCAGAACACCACAGGCACGGAGCTGGCTGAGGACCATCGGGCCCTCAAACTGCCAGGCCATCTTGGCCTCATTGGGCTTGATACACCTGATGTAGTGGACATCAGTGTTGTTGATTGTGCTCATGAGCTCAATCAGCGAGGACCGGAAGATTCCGCCGAGCGTCGGCTTCCTGTTGACAGCCACGCCAATCTTCCTCCCGCCAGCGGGCCTCACGGCGTTTGACGATGCAGAAGCAACGTCCTTTTCCCGCACGGCCGATGCCGCGTCCAAAACCTGCTTCAAGAATGGATTGCCCGTGGCTCGCAGGACGGCCATGTGCTCGTCCGGGACCGTGTCTCGGTTCTTCTCGATGAAACCCTCGGATTCGTACGTGACGTCAATGGCATAGTGGCAGACAGTAAAGGCCGTCTTCCCAAACCTGGGCTTCTTGTAAAAATCGTGCTGCTTGTCGGCCGCATAGTTTTGGTGTAGCTTTGTGACAAACTGTTCATCCGAGCCCATGGGAAGACGCGACTCCTCGTCAAGCAGGGATAAGATGCCCATCTTGCCCTCGATGAGGTCAATGCAGGGCTGGTTGTCAGAGAAGTCGATAAAGGTCCAATCGATTTGCTCCCTCAGGTATTCCTCTTGCTCCAGCTTGAAGACGTGCTGGTTGAACTCTTGCTGCAGCTTCTCGTTGGCGTAGTTGATGCAGAATTGCTCGAACGAGTTCTTGGCGAAGTGTTCGAAGCCGTAGATATCCAGGACACCGATGAAGGACGAGACGCGGTTCAAAACATCTTCGGTGGCCAGGCTGTGGTTGATGATGTCGACGAGCCAGTCAAAGAGGCTCGAATAGATGAACTTGGCCACCGAGTCGCGCACGACAATGGCTTGGGCCTGGCTCAAGTTGGAGGTGATTTTCTCGCCACGGGTAATGAGCTGCTTCTTGACAATCCACTTGGCGAACTCGGTTGCGTTGACCCCGAGAATACCACACGCCCGCTCCAGCGACGGCTCCGTCGGGGCAAGGACACTGTCGTTGCGAGAGGCGGTGATCTTGACGTTGCCCAAGTGCAGCAGACCAGCCAACAGCTTGAAGATGTCGGCCTGCTGGACGTCCGTCACACCAATGGTCTGGAGGGACTTCTTGGTCGCCTCGAACTCGGCCTTGTCGTCTATACCGTCAATCGTGGGGCAGTCTCCCTGGTTCAAGTACTCAAACTGCTTGACGGGAAGGATGTCGAGGTCTCGTCGCTGCTTGTCGGAGGCGCCGGCCACGAGCTGATAGAATATGTGGTAGTTGCGCTCCTTGAGCGGCTGAAAGACGAGTCGTGATCGCTCGAGCAGGTAGGTTCGGATCTTGGCGCCGATGATGTTGGTATTCTCGTCGAACATGATCTCGATGTACTTGCCAAATCGGGACGAGTTGTCGTTGCGCGTCGTCTTTGCATTACCAAACGCCTCCATGATGGGGTTGGTGGCCAGGATCTGCTCCTCGGTCTCGCTCATGGCCTCGGGCCCTCGCTTGGATCGAGCGCCAGGGTTCTCTGGGGACTCTCTAGTCGCAAAGTACCGCATAATGTACTTTGCGCTGACAGTCTTGCCGGCACCGGACTCGCCAGACACGACAATGGTCTGGTTCTTGTTATCTCGAATCATGTCCCTGGGAACCTTGTCAGCGCAGGGCTCTCGACGGGGCTTGTAGCCTCTCGGGCACGCACATGAACGCCTCCTCGGCAATAGCGAACAGGTGCGGTGCCTGCGTCGCTCTTTGCTTCCCGGAATAGACCTGTACCATGCCGGGGACGTAGAGGGAGTCGACTCGGGCGAAGGGATTCGTTGCGATGAGGACGATGCCGCTGTATGTGTAGATTTCCTTTTGCAGATAACGCAACCGGATTGCCTGTAGCACTGTGTACGGGTTCGTATGTCAGCATGGATTCCAGCCGAGGACAGCAGAAGGGGACAGAGGAGACGTACCAGCAGGCTCATTAAGATGGGATAGGTTGGTGAGGTCATCGCTAGCCTCGAGCATGGTGGGATTCATCAAGGGCGGTAAGGAGGCGTCGGAGCCGGAGTGCAGGGCCTCGACGGGCACCTCGATGGTCTTGGTCTGCAGCGCAGGCAAAGGGTCTTGGAGTCAGCAGCCGGTCCGGTACATGGGAGAGTGGGAGAGACGACCAGCGTACCTCGCCATTGTCGAGCTGGAAGACGAGCTTGGCTTTGGAGCCTTGGACGGTCTTTGTGATGAGCTCCGAGGCTACCCAGCCCTCGGCAGCGTCAGGCTGCCACGCTTTCGTGCCAACATCGTAGGTCGATGCCATGGGGGGCAAGGCACCACAGACGGCGCCGGGGCGGTATCGACGGAGCGCGACCCGGGAACGGACTCAGGGAGAGGAGAGGGATGACGGCGTCGGTCGAGAGGCATTCATAGACGGATGCGCGTCCACGGCTATCCTCGTCCTCGTCGGTCCGTGCGAACGTGGACTGTAGTCGGCCGTCGGCAGGGACGCGGAAAGGGGGCCAGAGGAGGAAGCAGGATGAGGACGTTCCAGATGGTCGGCTCAAAGACTCTGGGGACGGAGGAGATTTGTGGAAATGGAAGGTTCTGCGGAGACTTAATGGATGGACAAGGGGCAGCTCGCTCGCCTGTCGCTGCTTGCTGTCAATGATCGGATGGATGGATGCCAGCAAACGCGTTTTTCGGCCCTGGTGGTCGGCGTGAGGACGGGGACGGGCACACATACAGGTACCGGTACATGGCCATACAGCCTCATTAAACTGGGGGCAACCGTACCCGGCCTACACAGGTACCTGCGTAACACAGGGGCTGGCGACCCCCTGCAGCCCGCGGGCGTTTATGATAGGCCAGTACATGCTTCACCGCCGTTGACCGAGCCGCTGCCAGGATGCCTTGCCGTGCCTCGCGACGAAGCAAGGTACCTGTACCTCGGTTGCAGTACGAAGTACCGCGAACCGTCTCAGCCACGAGAACAGCCTCGTGTCTCGCCCTGATCAACATCTACGAGTAGCGGTGCACGCTGCCGCTGCTCTGTCTATCCGGCCTCCGGACGAGCACCGATGCCGACCTCGTTGGTGCGTTCCCTTGGGTAATTCTCGCGCTGTACGAAGTACAGACTGCAGACTACTCCGTGCTGGACATGCATGTGCTTCCGGCTGGGGGTGACGCTGAAGTCGCGGATGGCCTGATTACAGTGCCTAGCTCCACCTCGTAAGGGGGTCGCGGCCCCAACCCCCGCCAATAGGGCAGCACCTCAACCACTGTACTTCGTGCGGGAGCACGGAAAAGGGGCTGGGCTTGGGCCTCCCCTGGGCCTCCCTGGGCCGTCCATGGACCGTATCATTGTGTCAGTATGACGAGCCACCAACAACCGCAACCACCGCCATTGCATATCGGGGCGGTTTACGGACAGATTCGCTCCACAAGGTGCTCGTTTGAAACAAACCAGCCTCCTCATCGTGTTGTGAACTTCGCAGTGTCTGACTGCTCCGGGCGCCGGCATACCTACGGAGGACGGACTGCTCTACTCTTATGGCCTTCAAGTAAAATCACCCCAGGATGCATGAAAACGCAGTCGACTACCCAGTAGATTCTCGAATCCTGCACCGTCTCGCCCAGTGCCGCATGTCCCAACCTACCTACACACAGCTGATCCACGTCCAAGGTAGGCATATACTCTGCGGTCGTTGTTGAGGCACCCCAGAGTCTATAGTGACAATTTCTATTCACGCGCCGCTTCCCGCCTCCCAATCAAACGCCAATCATGTTCAACTTGCGCCCTGCGAACTCGCCTTGGCCGGCATGGCCTAGACGTTTCGCGTCTCTTTTGCATTACCTTCAACCTGCACCCCTCCAGAACGTTGAGTGCCGAGGGTGTCATCCTGTCGGTCGAGCGCCACCTCCCGACTTCTTCTCGGGACCAGCCCGCTTAGTACAGCATCCGGGTCATGATACATGCTGCAACCGTTCGTGTCAGTGCGGTGCCCAAACGGAATCGGCCCAACCATGACTTACAGTTCAGACCATCCAAGCGGTCCGAGATGTCCTTGATCTCGCTGTAGCGCACGTTGCTGACGTCGGCCATCAAGTAGGCCACCTGCCCCTAATGTCAGCAAATGACGCCGACTGTAGTCTGTTTGGTGTCTACCCACATCGCCTCTGCTGTCGCTGATCTGCTTGTCGACATTGTGGTCTCCCAGAATCTCGTTTACTGTCTGCCGTCAGCCCAAGTCGCCTTCGGGCGAGTGACGGGGTGGACATGAAAACATACCTTTGCGCAGAACGCCGGGGACGTTGCGGTGAATGTAGATTACCTGCCAGCCCTAGTTAGGGAAATTCTGCCGCGGTTGATGCTCTTGCTTGCTAGGCATGTACGAACCCGTGCGTGGTCTGGCTCGTCCAGTGTGAGGGATCGGAGCTGGGCTTCAGGCATGTTGACGCTTCCCACCGTGATGCCCTGGTTGATGTATCGCACCAGTGCCGAGGCGACTGCAAAACGTGTTAGTGAGTGCCCAAGTGGAGATGGCGAATAGCGACACAGGGAGAACTCACCCTCGACGCCAATGGCGCGCTGCGCCTCTTCGGTGCTTCCGCCAATGTGAGGAGTGAGGATGATGTTGTTCAGACTGCGGAGGTCCTCGCCCCATTCGTTCAGGTTGTTGTTAAAATAGTCGCCGTTCGCCGCGGGCTCGTGGGGGTAGACGTCAAGGGCGGCACCGGCAACCTTGCCCGAGCGCATGGCCTTGATGAGGGCGGCAATGTCGACGACGCTTCCGCGGCTCGCGTTGATCAGGTACGATCCGTTCTTCATGCGGTCCAGCTGCGCGGTGGAGATCATGTTGCGCGTCTCAGGGAGATCCGGCACGTGCAGCGTCACAAAGTCGGCCTCCTCGAGGAGGTCCTCCAGAGTGGGGACCTGGCGCGAGGTTCCCAGGGCCATGAGGGTGACGACGTCGTAGTAGATGACGTTCATGCCCATGGCTTCGGCGAGAACCGAGAGCTGCGAGCCAATGTGTCCGTATCCCACGATTCCTGCGCGTCGGCGTCAGCATACATGGCAGGGAAGGGAGGCATGGCTCCCAAGGTTGGATGGATGGATGACGTCTTGGTCCGAGGACCATGGAGGAAACTCACCCAGCGTCTTGCCGCGAATTTCCCAGCACTTTGCGCTGACCTTGTTCCAGGTGCCGCGGTGCATCTCGGAGGAGCGGTCGCCCAGCTGGCGAGCGAGGACGATGATCTCGCCGATGACGAGCTCGGCGACGCTGCGCGAGTTGGCGAAAGGGGAGTTGAAGACGGCGATGCCATGGCTGGCGGCGTAGTCGAGGTCGACCTGGTTGGTGCCGATGCAGAAGCAGCCGATGACGAGCAGGTTCTTGGCCTCGTGGAGGACGCGCTGGGTGAGCTTGGTCTTGGAGCGGATGCCGATGACGTGAACATGGCTACATTTCAAGCGTCAGAGATGCAAGCTTGGTTGGAGGGAGTTGACTCACCGGATCTTATCGATTAGCTGGTCCTCGGGCAGCGACGTCTTGAGCGCCTCGACCTGGTAGCCCTGCGCCCTGAGGGCGTCCTGGCCCGTCTGGTTGACGTTCTCGAGCAGCAGGATCTTGATGTCCTGGGTGTTGAAGGGCTTGAGCTGCTTGGCGGCGCCGCGCTGGGCCAGAGCGCCGCCCCAGCTGGAGGGCGGGGAGTTGAAGGTGGTCGTCGGCGACGTCGACAAGTTGTGCTGGCCCCAGCTGTGAGAGACGGTCCTCTGCACCGGTGCGGGCGGGTTGCCCTGGATATCTCGCGCGGGCGTCATTGTGTCTGCTGATGTTGCGAGGCTGACGGCGATGGCAAAGTAGGTCAAGGGAAGAAGTCCAAGACGGGCTGTGTCGATGTTGGTGAGGACCTGAATAGGACTCTTGGTGGGAGGGACCGGGGCCACTTTATACGCGCGAAAGGCAATGCACAGCTTTATGACAAGCACAGTGAGCAGAGTCACAAGTTGCGGTGTCTGCCAATTGAGCAATTCCAAGAGAGACGAAGAGGCCGGAAGACGGGGCTGTTGGCTAGGTATGGGCAAAGGTTGCATATGACGCCACACCGGCCGCGACGACACACCCGACGTTTGGTCGGACTAATTGTATGGCACTCATGCCACTTCGCGTAATGCCTTTAAACCCGACTCCTCTACTTCGTATGGTTGTTCCAAGGTTTTCGCGCGCATCTCAAACAACTTACTAATGGCTTGTAATACTCACGACCAAGGAAGGCCACGGGTAAAACCCCTCTCACATCATCACCATGGACACGGCTCCGGCTCGCCGAAAACTTTTCTGCAAATGGCGACGGACGCTAGGAACGCAACCTCCGTCTGCGTGGAGCCTGAGCACATTTTGCGAGTAATACTCGTAGGTACTTGTTAGACGAGGCTGGCTGGCTCCGATGTGCGGCACACCACGAGGTCCAATTGCGCCCGGCTCCGACTCCGCACTGGGCGTTTCCTCTTCCAGCAGTACCGCGTCCGCCTGCACGGAGTGTCTGCATGCACCCACGTGCAGCCAGAGCCCAGGTCGCCGCCCCCGGCAGGCGAATCAAGTCCAGCAGCCATCGATGGATAACTGTTCCGGAGCCTGAACGCTCCGAGTTGCCAGCCACGAATGTAGTCGCTCGCTCGCATCACGGGCCCCATTGCCCGTGGCGGAGGCTATTCACGCACGTCGAAGACGCCAGAGCACATGCAGCACACGCACCCAGGAATAAGCCAGAACAGAGAAGCCAGCTGTCCGCATTCGCATTGTTCCCTGCACCACCATTACTACTTATTCTCGAGACGAAGATGAATGCCTACTGTATGGCGACCCCGACCTGCATACGCCCTTTTGCGCGTCTATCAAATGGATCCAGAGCTCTCGCTACTTCCACAGCCATCTCCTTCCCTGTGCCACAGTTTTCCACTTCCAGTAGCCACCGCACCGCAGCTACCAAGCCTGGCTTTGAACTTGCTGCTCGTCCATCGACTACGGCTGCTCCCATGGTCCACCATGCTGCTCAGCATCTCAGGGCAGGAGAAAAACGTCAACGATCCGTCCAGAGGACCGTATGAAGCCTCCTTGTTCAGCTCTGCTTGCATTCGGCCGCCTCCTGCTTGGGCTTGCCGGAATCGTCCTGTAGTCGTCTCGTTAGCCTCCGCCCCTTGATGGGGTAGTCTTACATTGTACTCACATCTTCGTCCGATTCCTCTTCCTCGTCGTGGTCCTCGCTCATGTCGTCCTCGTCCTCGTCCTCTTCGTCCTCAAAGTCGCCGGCCTCGAGGTCGTCCTCGTCAAGCTCCTCAAACGCCAGGGCCTCGCCGGTGAACCAGTCAATGGCGCGAGGAATCAGCTTCTCCTTGATATCCTCGCCGAGCTGGTAGTCGAGCTCGAGACGCTCCTCGATGTTCGAAGCGGCATCCTCCTCCTCGTTGACCTCCTCGTCTTCATCATCGATAGGCGGCTTGGGCGGCGAGAAGAAGTTGAAGAAGGACTCGGTAGGCACCGTCTTCTTAACAATGCGTGTCTGCTTGGTGGCTGTCGGGGGTGTCAGCGGTGGCCGTCGTCGACTCGATAGACTGGGGCAAGCAACACTTACTCTTATTCCTCTGCTTCTTGGACTCGACGCGGACCGTCAGGTCTCTGCCGGGGTACCACTCAATCTTATCGCCCTCGGCATGGTCGTAGATGAAGTCGCCGCCGTATCCGCTCTCGTTCTGGTAGAAGTACGTCTTGGTGATGGTCTTGTTGGCGAAGAACTCGTTCTGGCCAAACTCGAAGATGAGGCGGAAGCCAGGCTTGTCGAGATACTCCATGCGAATGTCGGTCAGGTGCTTCAGGGCCGCCTCGTCGCGGTCTGTGATCGTTTCGGCGAGCGTGACCTGGTTCTTCATGGCGGACAGCCAGAACTCGGGAATACCAGTCACGTTGTCGGGCGTGTCAACCTGCTTGGGCACGCTCTCGGCGGCAGCGCCCTCGTCCCGGAGCTGCTGTCTCTCCTCCTCGTCGTCTTCGCCAGCCTTGACCTCCTCCTCCGTCGGCTCGGCCTTGCCGTTGACGATATCGGCACGCTTCTCATAGAGAGGGGTGAACTTGGCGAAATACTTCTTCTCGAGCTGGAGGACCTCCTCTTGGAACTCGGCTTCGAGCTTGGAGTGCTCCTTCTGGATCGCCCTCAGGCCAGAAACTCGGCGGCGGACGGGGGTGGGGAGGGACTCGATGTAGCCAGAAGACCGTCCGATGAGGGAGCCAAGGCGGCCCTGGATCATCTGGACGAGGTTGGGGTTCTGGGCGAAGATGGACGCGGCAACGGCGCGGTCCATGTCCTCTGCGGCGGGGAGAAGAGACGTCAGTCGACAGAGAGCGGGGAATGCGAGCCACAAGAGGAGAGCTCACCTTCTTTGATGCTGGCCACGCCGGGCTGCTGGGCGTGGGAGGAGATGGGCGCATTGCTGGCTGGCGTGTTCTGGGGCGTGCTGCATGGAGTGGGGTAATTAGCATATTGATCAGAGACGGCAGAGCAAGAGCGGGTGGAATGGACATGGTAGGGGAGATGGAGAGACTCACGGAGCCGTCAGGTCGGGACGTTTGCCTCGGATGGGTTCGGCCATGGTGCTTGCTCGGTGGGTGCAAGATAAATGCAGAGGCAAGCGGTTGGAAGGGATGGGGTGAAGAGTGGTGGGTGGAGGAGAAAGTTAAGGACAAGCGGTTGCTGTTTTGGCGTTTGGCTAAATTTCGGTGGGAGAGGGGGCCATGAGAGAGGTCTGGGCAATCGAGCCAGAGCAAGTGGCAAGAAAAAAATCTTTGGCGGGAGCCTCAGCTTGTTGTTGGGCCATCGCCCGCACGGTGCCAGAGACCTCGATGGGCAACGTTACCACTCCACCCACTTGTTGCACAGGGCATTGGCGGTGAGGGGCTACCTGTAGGGCTGCTATGGATGAGAGAAGACTCGGAGTTGCCCGCTCCATAGTCTGATTAAGTTTATGAATCACCTGCAAAGTGCAAATAGAATACAAGTGTTTTTATGCACAAGATCAGGGGTCTGCTGTCCCTCGTAGGCTGCCGTCCCTTGTCCCCCTTGTAGGCTGCTCCTCCCTCTCAGCATCCCAGTCCCAGCCCCAGGCACATGGCCAAGCTCGAGCGGACGCGCACTGTGCAAGTCCACGGCGCGGTGAGAGAGCTTTGCTGGCGAGCATCAGGAAACGTGCGCTGTGATGACCAAGCCAATGTCCCCCTGTTGAACAGACAGACAAGATACCCATTGATGGCAAAAGTCAGACGGTCACCGCATTCGGATAGCGCTGCGAGTGTTGCTTTTTGGAAAACTCAGGCCCTTGTGTTGCCGGCCAACGGCCAGGCATCTACGTCAGCGGGGACGCCCCGCCGTCTGATTGCACCTCTAGTCAAGCCGTCGCTCGTAAGCTTTGACCATTCCTTCCACGTGCTCCAACCCCAATTACTCACAGCTCTCCCTCGCGTGCTGTGCGTCTGCATACAGACGTACGCTACACGTACGGACCGCAGCCCATCTAGTACCATGCGATGAGCAGCGTCGGCTGCTGAGCCTTTGCCATGGACGATGCTGCGAGTCCCCCGACGAGCCGCCGTCGTCGCAGCCCGTCGAGGGCCAATACCAACCCCCATGCGTCCCTCTATCGCCTCGACTCGAACCAGAGCAGCTCGAGCATCGTTGAAGACGTGGAGATGGCCCACGAAGAGGTCAGTAGCACTCGCCAAAGGCGCCGATATCGGGACCATGGCTAACTCGCATCCCTTCGCAGCTGTACTCTGGACCCATGGCAGAGAGTCTGCCCACCAGCACCTCGACCTTTTCCCATCGCAGAGCCCGCGCCGACTCGATGGCGAGCTTTACGTACTACGAAGAAGAGCTAGAGCCATCGGAGCTGCACGAACACCCCGACGAGTTCCGTAGGGCGAGCACGAGCGACGGCTACGTCAGACGCAGCATCAGCGATATTGGCGACATTGGGGACCTCGAGTTCTGTGTCATCGACGACGAGGACTCGGCCGATCACGAATTCCAGGCCGCGGAAGACGACTATGTGCTTCGCCGGTGCTCCTCCACGTTGTCCCGAAACTCGGTCAACACCCGTCTCCTCCGGCGAGACAGCATCGCCACGGCTGCAACCTCGCGTCAAGATGGCCGCACAAGTCAAAAGGTGTACATGGTTAACGAGGACCTCACCATCGTGGTGGCCGGCTTCCGAACAGGCACCGTGGGGTACTCTGTCTACATCCTCCTCTGTGTGATGTCGCTAGGCCTCGCATTTCTCTTGTTCCGATGGCTGCCGCGGTGGTATGTCGGTCTAGTGGGACGGCCGTGTCCCTTAAAAGACTGCGACTGGGTTGTCATTGAGAACCAATGGGGCGAGTTGGCCATCATGACTGTCCAGACTCAGCCCTACGGCCGGCCGGTATCCAGCGTGTTCGGCCTCCCTGAGAAGATATTTTCCTACGGGCTCGATGATGACAACGACCCTTTGATCGACAATCTCCGGGCTCTTGATTACCGCTATGTTCGCCTGTGCTACCACCCCCTCAAGGACATGTTCGTTCTGTCCACCGGCTGGAAGGATCCTGAATGGACAGATATTCGATTGGTGCGCTCTGGTCTTGATAGCGACGAGAAGGTTCTCCGGGAGGTTATTTTTGGCAGCAACCTCATCGATATCGAGCAAAAGCCTGTAGGCCAACTGCTGGTTGACGAGGTGGGCCCCCCACGACCACTCCGCAGCTCGGCCAGAGAAATGATGAGGCTAACCCTCCCAGGTTCTACACCCATTCTACATTTTCCAGATCGCTAGCCTAGCACTGTGGTCCATGGATTCATACTACTACTACGCTGCTTGCATCTTCATCATGTCGGTTGGCAGCATCACAGTGACGTTGGTCGAAACACGCTCAGTGAGTTGCCAAGAACCCCTCTTTCTCCTTGCACCTAGTATAGGATTGACTGACGGAGTAGACCATGAAACGACTCCGCGAGATCTCTCGGTTTGAGTGCGATGTTCGAGTTCTTCGAAACGGGTTTTGTAAGCAACTCTCGCTCTGCTGCTCTGAAGTCTAACTTTGTTGACCGTCGCATTTAGGGAAATACATATCATCCAGCGACCTTGTCCCAGGCGACATTTACGAACTGAGCGACCCTAACCTAACGCAGTTTCCAAGTGACAGCTTGTTGCTCAGCGGAGACTGCATCGTCAATGAGAGCATGCTCACAGGTTGGAACATCTTGTCCACACCACTGGTAATGGCACGCCACTGACAATAGTAGGCGAATCTGTCCCGGTTTCGAAGCTCCCTGCTAGTGACGAGACACTACGCAGCATGGATCTTGGCGCGTCCTCCGTATCCCCCGAGACCGCCCGACACTTCTTATTCTGCGGGACCAAGATCATTCGTACCCGACGGCCGCAAGAGGACCAGGACGGCGATGCCGCCGCCCTTGCGCTAGTGGTCCGAACCGGGTTCAACACCACCAAGGGCGCTCTTGTCCGCTCAATGCTGTTTCCTAAGCCCTCTGGTTTCAAGTTCTACCGCGATTCATTCCGATACATCAGTGTCATGGCCATGGTTGCCATGGTTGGCTTTGTCGCCTCCTTGGTCAACTTCATCAGACTAGATCTCGGGTGGCATCTCATTATTGTTCGGGCACTGGATCTCATAACCATTGTCGTACCGCCGGCTCTCCCCGCCACACTGACTATCGGTACCAATTTTGCCCTCGGACGCTTGAAAAAGAAGCAGATTTTCTGCATTAGTCCTCAGAGGGTGAACGTCGGTGGTAAACTGGACATAATGTGCTTTGACAAGACAGGCACGTTGACCGAAGACGGCCTTGATGTTCTCGGCATCCGTGCTGTCTCGCCCAATGCTGAAAAATTCGGCGACATGATCTCGGAGGCCCCCTTGTTGGAGAGCAGAGGTGGTGCGGGATCTAAATCACTGAGCTCCCTCCAGGCCGCACTTTACACAATGGCAACCTGCCACTCGCTGCGCTCAGTGGATGGCGAGCTGGTCGGTGACCCCCTGGACTTGAAGATGTTCGAGTTTACGAACTGGACTTTTGAGGAAGGCAAGCAGAGGATGGCGGAAGGCGAAGATGAGGAGCAAGGCGGTCTTGCCCCTTCGATTGCGCGCCCCCCCGATGTAGGGCATCCGGCCTCCCGCTGATTTGACTCTGGCCATGCTAACGTTATCTCTCAAGGGGTCTCTGGAGCTTGGCGTCATAAAGTCATTTGAATTTGTGTCTCAGCTGAGGAGGGCAAGTGTGGTTGTGCGCCACTTCGGCCAAAAGAGCGGCGACATCTTCGTAAAGGGTGCCCCAGAGGCAATGCGAGAAATATGCCGCGAAGAGAGCTGTGAGCATCTTGCAACGGCGGTGCGCAGCTCGCCTTGATCGCTGACCTTGACCAGTCCCGAGCGACTACGACGAGCAACTCTCTTACTACACCCACAAGGGGTATCGAGTCATCGGCTGCGCGACGAGGCACCTGCCGAAACTTAGCTGGGTCAAGGCGCAGAAGCTGACCCGGTCCGAAGTCGAGAGGGAGCTCGACTTTGTCGGTTTCATTATTTTCGAGAACAAGCTGAAGCCTACAACGGCAGCTGTGCTGAAGGAGCTCCTGGATTCCAACATTGGTGCCGTCATGGTGACCGGAGACAATATCCTCACAGCCATCAGCGTTGCGCGAGAAAGCGGACTTCTGGACCGCAATGTGCATTGTTTTGTGCCTCGATTCATCCGAGGTGAGTCACTGGGTCCTTGGACGATACTCTCGCGTCAGGCAACTGACGGGGAACAGGCAATGCGCGCGATCCTACGGCCGAGCTGCAGTGGGAGAGCATTGACAACAGCATTTACTGCCTGGACAAGTCAAGTTTGTTGGTAAGGATGCTTCTGCGAGTCGTGATGCTTTGAAAACAGGCAGCCTGACAAGAACACCCAGCCTCTCCCGGCACCTCCGGAAGGAGATGCCTCTCTCCCGTACGACATCTCCAACCTCCGAAACTACTCGATGGCTGTTAGTGGAGAAGCATTCCGGTGGATTGTGGACTATGCATCCCCGGAAGTCCTACGAAGAGTGAGTTTGACCTATCTGATGCGGTAGGGCATGACCCTGACTAACCATTTCATACAAAGATGCTCGTTCAGGGCAAAGTATTCGCGAGGATGTCGCCAGACGAGAAGCACGAGTTGGTGGAGAAGCTGCAGAGCATCGACTATTGCGTCGGATTCTGCGGCGACGGGGCCAATGACTGCGGCGCGTTGAAGGCGGCAGATGTGGGCATCTCGCTGTCCGAGGCAGAGGCGTCGGTGGCGGCACCATTTACGTCGAGGGTGTTTGACATCCGCTGCGTTCCAGAAGTAATAAGGTAATATTCGAGCAACGCAACACACCGGGTTGGGGGTTCTGCCGAGTGCTAACACCGAGGCAGGGAAGGCAGAGCTGCTCTAGTGACGAGCTTCAGCTGCTTCAAGTACATGAGCCTGTACTCGGCCATTCAGTTCACATCGGTGAGCTTCCTTTATGCCAAGGCGTCGAACCTGGGGGACTTTCAGTTCCTCTTCATCGACCTGCTCCTCATCCTGCCCATCGCCGTCTTCATGGGGTGGACCGGGCCAGCGCCAACGCTGTGTCAAAAGCGACCGACGGCGAACCTCGTGTCACGCAAAGTCCTGACGCCACTGCTGGGCCTCGTGGGCATATGCTTTGCTATTCAGGGGGTAGCATATATGACGGTCAGAGAGCAGCCTTGGTACATCCCGCCAAAGATTAGACACGACAAACCGGGCATCAAGAACTCTGAAAACACGGTGCTGTTCCTGGTGTCGTGCTTCGAATACGTCTTGTCCGGGGTGCTGCTCAATGCTGGGCTGCCGTTCAGGCAGCGCACATCCCAGAACTGTAAGTGTGACCTTGTTCGGTGTGTGATGTGATGACAAGTCGAGAACAAGGCAGCTGACTGGAGCGATAGGGCCGTTTACGGTGATGATTACGCTGGCGCTGCTGGTGACGGTGTACATGGTGTTTGGCCCGGCGCATTGGCTCAAGAACCTCATGGAGCTGACGCCGATGAGCTGGGACTATGAGATGTTCATTCTGGAGCTGGGGGTGGTGTACCTGGCGCTGGCGTGGGCGTTTGAGAAGCTCATGGCGGCGTGGCTGGCGCGGTCCCTGAGGGTCGCGAGGGAACGGCTTACGGGCAAGGCCAAGAAGCGCAAGGAGTATAAGGTGATACGGGAGCAAATGTGGAGGCAATAGGCGGATGGGAAAGCAAAGGCATCTCGTGCCGCTGGGCAAATGTGTTCATATGCGTGGACCTATTCCGTATAGTGAGCGGGCAGCTGGTTGTTGGGTGGGTGGCTTGAGGAAATGTTTCTGGCTAGGCCAGGTGGGTTAGGGGACACTGGACAGTTCTGCGCCGCGTTGGTAAAGAAGCGCATGCCTTGGCGTCAACGTCGTACTCGTGCACTGTCGCTTCAGTCGGAGCAGTGTCGCATTACAAGTCGGATCGGCGTCGGCTCCTACTCGGACGCCGGCACAGCGCGGCACGGCACAGACGTCGACTACGAGGTCCATCGAGGCAAGCCGCGCACCTCGTCCAGACATACGGCGGCGACACGTGGGGCGTGGCGCACTTCCTGTTTAGAAACCACAGTGATGTGCACAGCATGTGTTGGCGTGATTGTTGCATTGTTGAATAGGCAGACGATGTGTGGCAGTAGATAGACACGATGACGGGGGGGGGACCTAATCCATCCCCCGACCATGACTTTGCGTCGTCTAGTGGTCCCAAGGGTGCTTCCAGCCCATCAAGACCGGGCCTACAGTGTCGCATCGGCGTGTCAGCAGAGCAATGGCAACGGCAAGGGCGGTGCGCAGGAGCGGAGGAGGGTTCGAAGATGGAGGGTTCGAAGATGGAGGATCGAAGATGGAGGTCGAGGGAAATCCTTACCGTCTTTCTTGGCTCTGTACATCAACTACACCAGACTGTCAGCGTCACCACGCTCCACTTTCACTCTGTCCTCTCTTTCCTCTTCAGCTGAACTCACCCAAAACCACATGCCAGCACCCAGCGCCGTCGCGGTCAATCGGCAGATGGGGGCCACATGGGGCACGGGGGGCCTGGGAGGACCCATGGCGGCCGGCGGGATCCGGATCGAGACGGTGACGGGCGCGTGTCTCTCTGTCGTCTGCTTCGGCGCCCGACTCGAATTGGCCGATGGGGCGGCTGGCAATCAATGGTCAGTGAGGGTTTGCGGTTCCTTTGCGCGTGTTGCAGGGTGCCTCGGTCGCTGGCGGCGGTCGTAGAGGCGGAGGCGGTGGCAGGGACGGCAGGGACGGCAGAGCTTCTTCTCGGAGATCAGACAAACCTAATTGACACAAGAGGTGATTGCGTTGCGATGATGTGCCGTCAATCGATGGACGAGGATTAGTTGCCTTCAAGCATGGAAGCCACGGATTGAGACAGAGGATGGCAATCAAAGTCGTTGGGACAACTTGCGCTGACTAAGGCGCCTTGGTAAATGGCGTCTGCGTGGTCTACGTGGTCTGCGTACCTCAAAAGTACCGGCTTCTGTTCGAATCCTGCCTAGTCTAAGCGGGTTAGGGGAAGGCGGAGAGAAACTACTTGCGCTGTACAAGGCCCACCCAGGACGGGTGCCATAGCTGCCAGGTGCAGTTGGCTGCGCTTGCTACAGCCTCACCCGGCCCCGAGCTTCCATCCTCGTCGTCTCTGGCCACGTTGGCGTTTCCTACAGATAACATTACCTTGCCGACGTCGTACCTCTGAGGCCTCATCCTCGCAGCTCGCTGGTAGAGCTCGTCACACCACCCACCACCATGGCCATGCGATAAGACAGACAGATATCCACGGACACGACGACACCCATCGCCGCATCTCACGACACAGACGTCGGCCTCGCAGCCATGGCGGCGACAACCAACAAGACGCCCCAGATCAGCTCCAAGTCGCCGACGATCCGGCGCATTCGTAAGTCGCATCAATGCCATCACCTGTCCCAAGCGCTGTAGGCTGACTGCCCCCCTCCCCCAAGTCCGAGAGGCGGCTGAGATATCCAACTCGCCATCGCCAGACTACATGGCCGAGCCCCTAGAGTCCGACCTCTTCGAGTGGCACTTCACCCTCCGCGGACCCCCCAACTCTGTCTATGGCCAAGGCCTCTACCACGGCCGCATCGTGCTGCCTCCCACGTATCCGCTGCGCCCCCCGAGTTTCCGCTTCACCACGCCCAACGGCCGCTTCGAGGCCAACCGCGAGATATGCCTGAGCATCAGCGGCCACCACGAGGAGACGTGGCAGCCCGCCTGGGGCATCCGCACGGCGCTGGTTGCGTACGTCCCTGCCCATCACCGCTGATCATCATACCAACCTAACCTAATGCGCACAGCTTGCGCAGCTTCATGGAGACAGACGCCCGCGGCCAGCTCGGCGGCCTCGACACCACCGACGCCGTCCGACGCCGCCTCGCCCAGGAATCCGGCTCCTTTCGGTGCGCCACCTGCGGCCGCTCCAACACCAACCTCATTGCCGAGTCGGAGAAGCGCGCCGCGGGAGCCTCGTCATCGGCCGCCAACGACGTCCAGGTGCCCCAGGAGCTGAGCATGGGGTGGAGGGACGAGATGGAGGCCAAAAGGGCCGCCAAGGATGACGAGGGTTCGGATGCCGCAGAGCTCGCCGAAGGCTTTGTCCAGACGGCACCGACCGCTGCCCCGAGCACCAGCACGGGTACGAATACGAATCAGCCGCCGCCTCAGCCGCCATCACCAGCCACCAACGACGCTCCGACGGCGGCGCAGACGGCGACGGCTCCCATCACCACCCAGGTCACGGTCACCGCCGCTCGGCCTCGACACGATGGCGTGCCCCTCTGGATCGACAGGGCCATCGTTGCCCTGGTCATGCTCCTGGCCGCGTTGCTCCTCAAGGTCTTGTTTGATCTTTAATCAGTAGCGGCAACCTGTTTGCCTCTTCCCGGTTGGCTCGCAAGGAAGGCATCGACGTATCGGAGTTACGGCGCATCCCATAGTTATCCCGGTTGATATGGATCAAAGCATGTTGCGCATACCATGATATCCAGTTGAATTTGTCGTTTGTAGTCGTCGAGCGAGCACATTTGGACACGAGCGGGGGCGACAAAACAATATAGCAGTCGGTAGAAACAGGCAGATATGGAGGGAATAACGAAAGGATAGACAAAGCACGGAAATCAGTCTTTGCAATGCAGACCAAGCCTGGCCAACATCGTCTGTGAGGGTATCATCGCGCAAACATGGTCCAAGGCCTTGTCGTCATGGCCGTCTCCCTCTAGAGCTCCCCGTCCTAGATGCAGCCGCCATTGTCGCCCTACGCAGCCACGGCACCGCGAGCCACCACCATTCTCCCACGGCTATCCCCATGCCGTCCACCAGGTCCGTCAGGACCCCCGTTCTCCTGCCCCAGTCGACGATGAGGTGCGCCTCGAACTCTTCCAGCACGGGGCTGAGCGCGCTGCAGATGCCCTCGACCGTCATGGACCCCCGCGTGGCAAAGGCGAAGCAGAAGGCGCCGAGGACCTCGGACCACCGCTGCACGTTGCGCTCCCCGAAGAGGTCGAACCATTGCGGCAGCTCGCCTCGCGGCCCGCCTGGCGGCGGCCCGTCGGCCGCAACGGCCCGTAGCACGTCGATGTCCTCGTCGTACTGGTACGCCGCCGTCGGGACAACCTCGAGCCCGAAGTAGTAGTACGACTTGGGGTACTTGCGGCTCTCGTAGTTGCCCGGCTCGAAGCCGAAGGGGACGTTGGGCACGTCCACGGGTACCAGCTGGATCCTGCCCGTCGCGTGCAGGTTGGTCAGGGCCATCATCGCGCCGTCGCTGAACGTGTACGGCACTCTCATGGCCTCGCGGTTGCCGAACACGGCATCCAGCTGCGCCTTGAAGGCGGCCGCCTCGTCGTACTTTGGCACCTGGGCCATCTTGGCTAGCGCTGACACGTACCACTCGTTCAGTCGATAGGGCCGCCCCCCTATAAACGGTCTCTTGCTCCGGCATATGACGCACTGTTGGGTCAGCTGCGCAAGAGCCTCCCGGAACAAGGCAGACCTCTGGTGCTTGTCGTTGGGGCACAGCTCCAGGAACTTGTTCTTGATCTGCTCCACCGAGTATCTGGCCTCGTCCGTGGTGCAGAGTGACTTGATCCAGGACTTGACCACGATCAAGTCGTCGATGATGGGCTTCTCGCTGGCCGCCGTCGAAGCTCCGTCGATCCTGATCACGCCAGGGTCCGAAGTAACAGCCTCGAAGCGAGAGAAGATGGACGTCAAAACGTGAAAGTACTTCTCTCGCCAGTCCTCCGTGGCAACCTTGGCGTCCTCCAGAGTGTACTGCCTGTTGAGCGACTCCCTCAGTCGCGGCATCTGGAACCCTTCCTGGCCGGGTAGCTGCATCGTCCACCATATCAGCTTCCCCCAGTCGTACTCCAGCGGCTTCTCGAAGTCAATCATGGGAAGCTCGTCGTTCTCGTACGCGCCAATGAGCCTCTCCTGGAACGCACGAGTGAAGCTTGTGATGTAAGCGCCTCGATCCTTGCGAGCGTCCGACCAGAACCTTCGCAGGTTTACAAGCTCAATCTTGGGGAAGAGTTTCATCAGGAGGCCCCAGTCAATCGCCTTGTCGGCTCCCCCCAGCAATGAGCGCACAGCAACGAAAGCGGCCAGGACCTCGGCCGGATTGTCAATGTTGGCGTTGTGCTCGCCCTTGGTTTTCCCCTGGATTGGAAGGTCAGTCAGAGCGCGGGTCACAAGCTTGACGCGTTTTGTCTTGGGCTGCCTCGTGTTCGTTATGCCGGGCAGCTGTGCAGGCCTTGATGTCGTCCTCGCCATCATAATGTCCGCGTGTGGGGGAGGGTCCAGTCCATCATCCATCGATGAAGACGAGGAATCGTCTTCCAGCTCCGCAATGGCGCTCTCTACAGATGTTGGCGTAAGCTGTTCTTCGGGGGACCAGAGCAGATCCGGCAATGAATTGGAGCGGTGACTGTCGGGTTCCATTGAGAACCTGATAAAGACGTTGTGAGGGCCGGCGTCTCCAGCAATCGCGCAGGCGAAGGCTGTTCCCCACGATCGCTCCACGTCCATGCAGGCTAATAACCGGTTGACGAAGCGTTGGTGTGCGTGGGTCACCGGTACCGAGCAACGCCTCCCGTGTGCTGCGTACCGCTTGTCGATTTCATCAGTGATGGCTGCCCAGCTGAACCATCTCCTGTCCGGGATCCATCCGCTCAATGTGAAGCTGGTGCCGAGGCGATCGAGTTGCTGAGAATCAAACCAGGGCCAAGCTCCGTTGAGCCCAAAGATGGGCGTGACCGGCACGAAGACAACCGTATCCCGGCAAACTGCCATTGCTGGTAAGTCGCCATGATGGATATGCTCATCTTCTGGCGGTGGTGATTCGACGTCAGTGGGCGACGAAGGGGCATCCGGGTGAACGTCCGAAGGTCCATCGTCCAACTGTGTATTGGGTTCCAGAAACCGGATAGTCACAACAGGCCTTCTTGCTGGCAAAGCAGCAACTTGATCGTCGTCACTGTAGCCATCCCCCACCCTGTGCGTCGCAAATCTGACCTTTGTTCCCCTGCGACGCCGAGAAGAAGGTGACAGGTCACCTGTGTCTTCAATCGTTGGCTTCGTGGAATATTTCAGACGCTTGACGCGGCGTGTGCCGTCATCTGCGGCTTCTGCGGCTTCTGCGGCCCTCTTCGCTGCCACCTGCGCAGCATAAACAGGAGCGTCCAATACTGCGACCTCCTTGGCAAGCAGCCGGCGCCCACGAATGCGCACCGCTTTGTTCGGCGACGGGCCGTGGTCGGATCCTTCGCCTATAGTCGGTGCCATTGCTTGGAAACGCTCGTCCTTAACCTTCTCGATCAGACGAAGGCACTCGGGAGAGAAAGCGTCAAGGCCGGGCCGAGTTATCAGCTGGACCTTTGCGAACATTCCCTTGTGGTCTCGAAATGCGTGCCAATGCTCCGTCACAAGCTTCCTCTTCAGTAAGCTGTCCACGGCCCACCGGCAGGCTTTCTCGGAGGGCACTGGCACGTGGGGAAACGCAGTACTCCATGCCGTCGTGATGGCACGCCAAAGAGTCTCTCCTCCCAAGAGAGCCCCTTTTTTCTCCTTGAGCACGCCCTCAATCATGTCACAGATACGTTCGCATGTAGCTTTGTCTGGTTTGGTGCGACGTTTTCGATTGGAGCCATCCGCAGAAGCCTGGGCTGCACCGTTCAACGGGGATGGGCCATGAGTTTCCCCTTGAGCTGTTCTGCCCTGAACCTCGGCTTGGCTTACCTCGGGATCGGGTTTGGATTCGCTGGCTTCCTCTGTCGATCCCACAGGATCAGAGCCTCTCTTTTTATGGGCAGAACTAGCTGCAGTGTTGTTCGAACGGAAGTGGGTTTTGAAAGCTGACAACTGGCGTGGCAAGCTCGCTTCGTTTGGTAGAAGCAACCCTCGGTTAGATTGTTGTGGAAAGAACTTGGCTGGCTCTGGCTCTTCAAGCGTCGTCGTCGGCCGTTTCCAGGATTTCACAGCCCGGGGAGAAGCAGCATTGAAGTTATTCTCCGTTGCCAGCGGCGAGACCTCTTCCACTTGCCTCCGTTCCTCGGAAACCGGCTGTTCGGTTTGGCTGCGGCGGTCGGTTGACGGCGGCGATTTGCCATCAACTGCAACGGCGTTTCCGTCAGGGCTCGGGGAAGCACCCCCCTGCGGCGACTTGAAATCGTATTTGTCCGACGAACTTGAATCTCTAGGTCTGAAGAAAGCTGCCCGTCTCCTCTTCTTGCCCATGGGGAGGTTCAAGGCATTGTAGGACCGGTTGCAGGTCGTCTGTGACTTTTCGAGGTGATACTTGAGACCGATGTCGTTCTTCCAGCTCCCACCACACTTATCGCATGTCCATGGCCGCGAGGCTGATGATTCTGCGCCTCGGGGTGCGAGAGGCTTTCCGCCACGGCCACGGTCATCACCACGTCCTCGCCCGTGCCCTCGTCCGCGACCTCCTCGGGTTGAGATGACCGAAGGAGCCGAAGGAGCCACAGCAGCATCTCCCTCGCCCTCTGGCGCCCGCTCTGGGTTTTTGCGATTCGATCTCGTCCGTCGCCAGGGGGGGCTCTCTTGAGATAGTGCAGCTGGAGTCGACCGATCGTTGGCCATCGCACTGAGCAGTGCCTCCGGTCGGACCTTCAATGCAACGACGAGGCTTGGCCCCTGCTCAAACTCAGGTTCCTGCTTGGGTTCGTCAGGCTCCGGCCTCTCCGCCGCATCCGCCTCCGGCTCGATGGATGGAATCGCGTCAGAAGGCTTCGCTGCGCGTTTCTTCGGCCTGCCTCGCCGTTCTGACTTCTCTGACACCCTTTTCTGGGAGAGCCCGAGGCCGCAAATATCCGTCAACGACATTGGCATATCGGTAACCGGCGGCAACGCAGTCGCAGGCACGAATCCGTACAAAGTATCGTCAGCAGAGGCTGGAGTTCCCTCACTCGTGGGAACGGTGGGCTCGTCCGATTGGCTGTTAGGAGCTGCTGGTATGGGAGGTTTCGGCGTGAAAAACAGATAGGAGGCCACTTTTCCAGCCCGGACATGCTCACTCCTCAGCTGCAAATGCTGCAAATGGGCGGGTTGAATGCCAGAGGTCGACATGGATCCAGTCATGGCCGAGAGAAAGCGGTTAAACGTTGCTCCAAGCGTCAGCGAGCAGATGCCAGGATTCGACAGCCCGCTGTCTCCGAATGATTGTACCATCTTCGCGATGGAGTGAGGTAGCGGTTTGTCCATTGTCCACGGAACACACGCCACGAGGCGAGCTTTGTTGGCTTGCTGCGTGCTGGGTTGCCCGCCGTCGTCATCCTCTTCGCCAGTGGTCACGTCGTCGCCCCTGGCTGATTTGCCTGAGCGTTTGCCGGTGGACAAATAGATGGACCAGTCCTCGGCATTCAGGTCTCGATTGAACCTGAGGCAATCCTTGAAGACCCTGCTGTCGAGCTTCGCGGCAACGTACTGGACGGCGCCGCGGGAGTTGAGGAACCTGCAAGCCTTGGCCATGATCTTCATCTGCCAGCGCATTCCAAGGACACCCAGCTTCGCTTTGAGATCGTGCATACGTATTACTTCCCACTCCTTTGTGATGGCCATGATTGTGGTAGCTATGGCGGCATAATCAATGTCCACGCCGGTCCAGCTAGTATGCCAGGGTACTGGGTCAAGATTTTCAGCCAATGTCTGGCGTGACAAGTTCATCTCGGGCCCAGGTCTGGCGGTAGAGTCGTTCTCTTTGGGGAGGGGCGGCGTGAATGACTTGAGCCACATCTTGCTAGTCTTGGTGCCCCTGACTAGAGTCGTCCTCTTGGTGATGTACCCTTTTTTAACGAGAGCATCGGTCCGCTTGGGCACGGAGCGCTTGTCCTGGCCAACTAGGCGGCCAAGGTCGCCTTGCAGGATGCCGGTCGACTTACTGGACGCTATCCCGAGGAGTAGGAGCCACTCGGATCGGGGAACTCGCTTGTAGTCGGGTGCATGGCCTGTGATGGCTTCCCACATGGTCGCCTCCAGGGTATATACTTTGACGGCGTCATCCTGGTTCGGGGCGACGCCAGCTGAATCCTCCTCTAATGGGCTCGTCGCGTTTTTCGCATCCCCGTCGTTGGCGCCATGGGAGCTGTTGTTTACCGGGGAGTTGAACTGCGGCAGGGCCAGGAGCTCGTTCAAGGCAAGGTGGTTGAGCTCTCTCCCGCGGCCAACGGAGACGTCATTTCTCTCGACCAACCACTTCCATATGGTTGAGGCTGCTCGATCTGGCTGGTCATCCGGGACGTTCCGGGACGAGGAGCCTGAAGGGGCCGACGAGTCGCCGATGGCTCCTAGAAGCTCTTTCACGGAACAGCCTGTGGCGAGATCGTCAGCTTCGCGCCGGATAGGCGCAACATTTATCCTCGCAGGCGCCAGCTATGAGCACATCCCTCGCAGATCTCCCGACGCCATTCCCACGGCTTCTGGGAAATCCGCTTCCGGCTCGATGCTTCAAGAGAAAGGTCCTGCACTCACCATGTTCGCCAGCGCATGAGATGAGCATCAGCAGATGCGCAATCAGCCCCTCAAGCTCCCAAGCCATGGCTTCCAGCGAGTGCGTAGCCTCATTATAGGGCCAAGAGGCGACCTGAAAAAAGTGTTGATAAAAGTGCTCGGATCGGGATTTGAACGCGCGACTTGGAGAACAATCGATCGATGTTGGATGCTCCTTCCAGCCGCAGTGGGCTGGAAGTGGGTCCATCAAACTGACAGGTGATGACGTAATCACGTTCGTAGTACGAGTACGAGTACGAAGTACGCACCAATATTCAGACAGGTCTATGTTCGATGCAGAGCGACAGCTGAACGTCCGGAGATGATGGGGATATCAAGGTCCCGTGGCCAGGCAATATCCAGGCGGGGCCGTGTATATCAGAGTGTCCGTGGACTGGGCAAACCAGCTTCCGTCGTCTTGAGTAGTTCGCCATGCCCCGTGTCGAGGCTTCAACGGCGACTCTCTCTGCTCGATATCAACATGCGAATTCACCTGCTTTTGTTCTGTGTTGGGCATCTGTCTAGACAAGTCACTTTCGTCCCCTCTGCGCATCGAGCTTGGCTTGCTCGTGCTCCCTAATTTTCCTGTACGCCTCCACAACGTCGTCCCTCACCGCCTGCAGCTCCTCGCGCCGACGGAGACTGCCAGCTGACTTGGGAATGTTGTCCACGTCAACGGTCGCATCCCCGACTCGCAGCTGCTGTCGCAACTTCTTATGCAGCTCCGGGGGTGCCTGGGCCACGTCGTGAAGCCCAACCTTGGCCTCGGCCCTCTTCCTTTTGAGTTGGAGCCAGGGGTCCTCGTCATCCTCTGCAGCTTTTCCTCGCCGCCTCCGGCCTTTCTTCTTGCCAGAGGCCTCGTCCATTTCGCCCTTGAAGGCCGACGAGGATAAGATGCCGGCAGCATCGTTGTCCAAGTCCCGCTCGGCTTCCAGCTCCAGCTCCTCCTCTCTCTTCTCCTGGATCTTGCGCTCTTCCTCTCGCCACTGGTCGTAGAGCTTGTGCATCTTGCGCTCCTTGCGCGTGCGCTGCACCTTGAGTCCGATCTCGTCCTTGCCGTCGTCGTTGGCCTTGGTCTTCTTGGTGAGCCCCGCCATGGGGAGGGCGGCGTCCACGCGGGTAGCGAAGGATCTCAAGTCCTCGCCTGGGCGGATGCGCGGAGCTTCCGGGGCATCTTCGGCAGCAGCTGCCTTGCCCTTGCCCTTGCCTTCGTGTTTCTCTCCATCGTCGAGGCCGGACCGGATCTTCCTGCCCCGCGCAACGGCCATGAGTCGCTTGAACGCCCGCGGCGCGTCATCGGCATTGTTGCGGTGCTTGCGTTGCTTCTTGGTGGTCGCCTGGGGGTCTCGCTTCGCGCCCTTGTTGCTCGATGAAACGGGCAGCGGGCGAGCTTTCTGTGTCGGGGGCAGATCATGGCTATCCTGGACGTCAGAGCCTCGGTGTGCACAGGATATCTGATCTGCTGGGGAGCATTCTTACTCGGGGTCTTCGCCTCGCTTCCTTTTGTGTTTATGGGGCATGTTGCGCGCACTTGACCCTCGTGATTTCCAGGCGCATTTGGGTGCGCTCTGTCAGTGATTGATTCCTTGTTTCGAACCGAGAGCGCCGTGCGATGCCGATGCGTTGGAGATCATTGAGATTCTCAAATATGGATGACAGATACGATAATGTGCAGGGTGGACCCACATGCTCAAGCTGGGTGCGGCACAGCTACCCTACACCACATGGCGACTGCGCCAACATCCTGAGTGCAACATCCTGGGTGCACATCAGCTGCAGATGACCCGGGTTGCTCTCAACCTCGCATATTGGCCCCTTGGTCAGGTCTCACATCAGAGATGCGGGGTGTACTCCGTATTGGCTTGACTATTGGCTTGACTATTGGCTCGGCGGCCCCGTCCAAGGCTGAGAGCTTGAAGCTCTTCCGCTGGCCATGACGACCTCCGTCTTGGCTGGAGCACGGCTGCTCATGCAGATCGCCGGCGGCCGTGGATGTGGCGATGCATTGTTCGATGGGCTGGCCAACAACCTGGTGGGCCCGACTGAGCGCCCATGTACTCGTACGAGTCGCGAGAGTTCTCGATTCCGAACCGACAACACGGTCGCACGAGCCACGTCGCATTCAGATTGCAATAGCTGCCGGTCGACCGCCATGGCCCATGCTCGCTGCAGGACACCCACTCTTCGCCTGTTTGCTATTGCCTGCTGCTTCGCACCCAACCACTGACGTTATCATGCGCCAGCCCATGACGAGCCTCCATCCTTGGGCGCTCTGAGGGAGCGAGCGAGCAGCCACCTGCCATTATGCCATCGAGCAGGCGCTTGCAGGCGTCCTCGGAGGACCCTGGATTCTTGTCCTTGCATCACATTTAGGGCAGGTAGGTGCCTGAGGCGATTGGCCCAAGAACAAGCGCCACCCAACTCTAACGCAGGACATCATCCCTGGTGGCACGGCCCACCGGACGTTGGTGCAAGACGGCGTCGAGGACAATACTAGGCCACGGTCGGCAGACAATGCGGTTATTGCACACGCCACCCGCCCGCCAGCGCCAGCACGGGTCCCCGGTTCGCACCAGTCAAGCGAGCCCCCCTCCTCGATCCATCGACGAGGTGGGCGACGAAGCCGTCCCTGGCTCGCGGCTGTGGCGTTGAAGCGCGAAATCGCCAAGGTCCATGCTTGCCTGGTCCGGCGAACAATGCTAAGCAACAATGTGAAGCCTGGTGTGGGCTGCAATGACATCGTGTTCATCAAAGGAAAGCCTCAGCAACTCCACGCAGACGACAGCCCGGGCCCATCGATGAGTATATAAGGACTCATGGCGACCCCAGATAGTGACAGTCTTCTACCCGCACATCACCAACTCACACTACCAACAAACTTCCTACAACAATATCACCTTCAAAGACTTTTTCGTCTTCCCCAAAACCACTCTTCAACATGCCTTCCAACACCAAGTCCCAGGGAACTTCCACCCAGACCGGCCCCAAGAGCGACCCGGCCTACTACAACCTCGGCTGTACCGTCATGTAAATGACGTGACATGTCTCGACCGACGGGCACGACCGCAGGGACTGTTTCTCCTCATGCAACACAACAAAACGCTGACCTGCGGGCCCCTTTGGCTCCCTTCACGGGGCACTGTACGACATGATTGCGAACGAGGCGAGACGTCACGCCGGACAAGATGAATTGAGAAACGTGCGACGGGTTCGGACCTTTTGTTTTCAACAGCTCATCAACCTTTTACACAATTTATGGGCTCTTCGACTGCGGGACGCCGCAGTCGACCGAGAGCTCCTTTTCGCGATTCAAACTACAATCCGACGACTATTGGGGCAGGAATGGGAGGGGCTGGAACCTCCTTTGGACAATCACCGAGTCGGATTAGTCTTTTGAGTCATATTGAATAGTGTATTTTTGGGTATTCCTTCTTTTCAATACATGTGCTGTTGGCCAAATAATGGATCGCCGCGTGAGTTCCCCGAGAGAGATATCGTGCGTAGAAGTCGATTAGTTGAAGCGTAGGTGGCACAGGGGCCAGTCGCAACAAAGGAGGGTTGAGCAACGCGCAGGAGCATTGCTCTGCACATGATCGGAAAACCCCCTGTTGCTACGTATTATTGGTCAATGCCTGACAAGGCAGGGTTTGCTGACGAGGCGTTAATATCAACTCTATGCGCGGGGGTTCCTACTTCGTATAAGTGGTGGTGAATGAGAGGAATTCTTTCGTAGGCACTATCAGCCCTCAGCCGATCAATATCTTCGCCCGCATCTCCTGATAAAATCCGAATGGCTACTGAACGCTGAAGCAGTCAAGCAAACTTCGATAATCCAAGCGAAGTCGTCTGCGGTCATGCAAGGTAAGTTCTGACTTCAACTTACACGGCGTGCACCCTGCATGCTTACCTAAAGCGGCTTGGGTATGCACGCATACGGCAAAAGCGGTGAGCCAAGGTTGCACGGCAGAAGCCGGGAGATTTTTTGGGAAAAGAGCCTCTCCAGCGCCCACACGCCAAACCGTCGCCCACCCCAACCAACCTTGCGCAAGAAATTTCCGACCTAAATTTCGGGGTCGCCCGTCGCAGCAAACAGCAGACATGGTCACCAAGAGCAGGCTGCGGATGGCATTGGCTGCGGATAAGGGCATCGACTTTAAGAAGCTCAAGCAGGAGAAGAAGCACAAAGCGGCGCTCAAGCAGAAGCGGGCAAAAGACGAGCAAGATGGCGGGGCACCGCTAAAGGACGACGACGAGGATGGGGACGAGCTGAACGAAGCTGGCGAGGCGGAGGAGGACCGTGATGATGATGAAGACGACGAGGATGAGGACGATGAAGAGGAGATTGAGAATGTTTGTCCGAGCCCACACGTCTCCGCGAACTTGCGCCTGCTGACACCGTCCGCTCCCCAATTACAGCCGAATCTAGATGCCGTTGATGACAGCGACACATCCGAGTCCTCCATAGAGCTCGAAGAAAAGATGGTCAGAAAATCGACGTTAAAACCGAAGCAACGGCCAGGCGCGGACGCTGCGGATGATGACGAGGAAGAGGAAGAGGATGACGAGGACATCCCTGTGTCTGACCTCGACGACCTCGACGACGACGACAAGGAAGACCTCATCCCCCACACCCGACTCACCATCAACAACACCTCGGCCCTCCTGGCCGCCCTTGACCGCATATCCCTCCCCACCGACAAGTCTGTACCATTCGCCTCCCACCAGTCTGTCGTCGCATCCGCCGACACCGCCGACTCCATCCCCGACGTCTCCGACGACCTTCAGCGCGAGCTCGCCTTCTACTCCCAGTGCCTCGAGGCCGCCCGCCGCGGCCGCTCCAGGCTACTCGCCGAGGGCGTACCCTTCTCGCGCCCCAAGGACTACTTCGCCGAGATGATCAAGGAGGACGCCCACATGGAAAAGGTCAAGGCCAAGCTCATCGAGGAGGCGGCGGGCAAGAAGGCCGCCGCCGAGGCCCGCAAGCTCCGCGACCTCAAGAAGTTTGGCAAGCAGGTACAGGTGGCCAAATTGCAGGAGCGGCACAAGGCCAAGCGCGAGACGCTCGAGAAGATCAAGACGCTCAAGAGAAGTGAGCCGCTGGTTCCCTAGCGTGCTGACCTGAAGTACCTATGCTAATATGATACTCCAATCTAGAGCGACAGGAATCTGGCGGCGACATCGGCACTAAAGAGGCCGACCTCTTCGACGTCGGCGTCGACACTGAAATAGCTAAGCACTCCCAGCGCCCCGGCAATGGCGACAGGGCCGGTGGCGCCCACAAGCCCAATGGCAAACGCCAGAAGAAGGACGAAAAGTACGGCTTCGGCGGCAAGAAGCGCCACGGCAAGTCGGGCGACGCCGTCAGCTCCGGCGACCTGTCGAGCTTCGACGCCAAGAAGATGAAGGCCGGCGGCGCAAAGGGCAAGGGCAGCAAGGCAGCGCGGCCGGGAAAGGCCAGGAGAAAGGCCATGTCTGCGAGGTAATTGCGCGCGGGTCTGCGTCCATCTATCTGTATGTATCTCGCGTTCCCAGATCGGGGCTGCCTGTGGGGGCTGAGTCCCGGGCTCCGGCATCTCCTCCGGAGGATACCAGTAGTAGATTCCCGGGACAGCGCATCGGGGGGTAGGGGTTCGTCCAAGACAAAAGCATGGGTTTCGGCGTCCGGTAGCTGTAGTAGCTAGTTCCTGCACCAAGTTCCAGGTTGGTTGCCGCTAACGTATCAATAACTCTGTGCTATATGCTCCGTATGCTCCTAGCTATATGCGCTAGGTACTTCGTATTTGGAACACAGGTAGGCGCGGTTCATGTACTTCTCCGCATCGCGTATCCACACAGGGTCACGGACTTCGTCTGAGCCTTATGGTTATTCAACGCCACAGGCACGTGCCCCTGCATTCATCGACAGATCAGAAACGTGTGCCAATAGGGCCCTTGCAGCACGGAGTACTCGAGCATGGTGGTGCCGAGGGACATGGAACGCTTCTGCCTCGGCAGGTTTGTATAAATTCATAAAGTCGTTGGTCCATTCATCTATGACGGCAAGGAATATGTAGAAGATCTGACCAGTTTCCGTGTCCTCCCACCGTCAGTCGCTGCAACCAACATGGTCTCATCCAGCCTCTCAACAACTTTTTCGGCGCGCAACTCTGGTGCCTTAAGACTGTCCTGTCCTGAGATGGCGCCAGCCGAGACTGATTGGACAGTTCGAGGTGAGGTGAGCAGATGTCGGCATACGTGGACACGCAGTTATGTATGCACATATATGTATGTATGGGCTAGTCGTAGCACCCGTGGATGGCCATGAATCCAAGGCGGCTTAGGACGTAGAGTGCGGCCCATCGCGGGTCGGGCGGCGGACAGCAACCAATGAGCAAAATAAGGGAATCCCCACATGTGACCATCTTCAAATGCCAGTGTTCGACCCTGGACGCCGTGAAACCCGTGGTATCGAGAGGAAATGCCGCGCTGTTCAAACGCTTTGCTGTGCTATGCAGTCGCAACCTTTCAGTAAACTCGTGGAAAAAAAAAACGAAAATCAAATGCCGCTTTCTCGACGCCGGGCCAGACGTTCCAACGTCACAATTCCGTCGTGGCCCGTCGGCGGCTCATTGTGAGGCGGCCACACACCAATGGCGGTGAAAGGCCCAGGCGCTTTTCTGGCATTCCTTACTGCAGTACTTGGTACGCCGGCATCGACGACATTTGGCAAACTGTCGTGTGTACTCTTCCCACTTCCCACATTGATAGTATGCACACTGGCGGATGCCGCCCCGTGTATCGTCCTTGCGGCAGAGATTGCGCATGACGACGCCCGCCCAGTACTGCATGTCGGTGCTGTGGTATCTGACAGTGAACTTTTCGATAAGAGGGAACAAATTGAAGTCGTTGGGCAGGATGTATTCTTCGTCGGCGGCGGCGTCAGAGTCCTCGGCATCAGATGATTCTTCCTCGCCATCGAGTAGGTCGAGATCCTTGCCAATGGTAAGCTTCGGCACGAGATGGCTCTTTTGGAAGTAAGACCGCAGGCCACAGTATTTAGAGACGTAGGCGAGCAGCTGCAGCGACATGAGAACATCCTCCTCGCGGGGCATAGCGGCAAGCATCTGTTGATTCGAAGCGAAGTGACGGTCCAGCAGGTAGCGGGGGACGGCAGCGTTGGGTGCCGTTGGTTGCGGCGGCGTGACCATGGCGGGTCGATTTGGTGACAGGCCCATGGGCGGGACGGGTGTGGGGTTGGCGTTGTTTCCGATGCTGCCGTCAATCGGAGCGCGATGCGTGATGTTGAAGGTTCCCGCGTCTTGATGTGTTTCCGACACGGTTGGGTTCGTCAGCTCGAGGGAGGCTCCGGCCAGAATGCTCTCGCCGTCCTCCATGGAAATGTCCTGAATGCCAACGGCGGATGGCATCTCCGTAGTTCCCGCCATGTCAGCATCTGGGGACTCGTCAGACGGCATACTGTCTGCATTGAGATCGTCAGTCTCGACGGTGGAGTTTTGGTGTCTGATCGATGGCCTTCTCCGCGGTCGGTTGGAGCCATCCATGTTTGTTGCTGCTCGAACGGTCGGCGAGCGCAGTTGAGGCGGCGGGACAGGCGTGGTGGGAGAAGTCGGCTGCGAAGCCAGGTCCGCGTGACCGAATGGCGCCATTGACGCCAAGCGGTCGACGTCGCGTACCGGTCGGACGAAGGCGTCAATGCTGTCCATTCCCGGTCCGGTCGTCGCCAGAGGCTGCATGGGCTGACCCGGGGTGATGGCCGCCACATGCCGGCCATCGGTCCCTCGGAAGCTGTGACGATGGCGCGAGGCAGTGATGGTTGGTCGTTCTGGGGTGGCTAGAACGCTCCGCGGAGGAGCTGGGGCAGCGGGCTCGACGCCGAGTTGAGCAGCGGCAGTGGATGGGCCAGCATACGCGGCAGATACATCATCCATGGACGGATGATGGCCGTGCCTACGGAGGGATCTCGGATCAGACTCGGGGCGCCCAGCACGGCTGGCAAAGGAGGGGGAGGCCTTGGATGAGTTGCGGTGATCGTGGCCGCGGTGTCGGCGATGGTGATGGTCGTGTATCTGCTTTTGGTTGGCCTCTTCGGCCTTTTCGCGGCACTTGTCGATGACCTTGATGTAGTTGTCGAGAATGGTGGCAATGACAGGCACCATGTCGGCCTCGACGACGCGGGTCCGTACGTTTTCGGTGCCTCGGACACCGATGTTGACGACGCACTGGAAGGCCAGGTTCCACTTCCACATTCCCATCATGTCTTTGCTGCGACCCTGCTTGAGGATGCAAACGAGGCGTTCTATTCCCCCATCGACGGTGAGGATGTCGCGGATGCGGGCCGACGAGGTGGTGAGGTATGCGAGGTGGTTGAGCGAGTTGATGAGTGGCAGGGTCGAGGTGCAATCGAGGGCCCGTCGGTCGTAGAGGGCCGTGGTGATACCCACGGACGCCTTGTTGACGTTGGGGATGCTGAAATTGACCTCTCTCATGTTGGGCAGATGAAGGCGAATCAGGGCGGATTGGTCGGTCGTCGTCGGTGAGCGAAATGCGACGTCGAGACGGCAGGGTCGAAGCCGCGGAGCCCCCTCAGGAGAGGGGAGAGCGATGGGGCTGATGCAACAGCCAGGCCGATGCACTTGAGCGCCGGAGCACGATGTGCTGGAGGATGAAGACTCGATGCCGTGGTCGGGGTGAGACGACAAAGAGCCTGGTATGCCTCCGGGGTGGCCGTGTGGCGGAATCCGGCCGGAGGCAGGCAAGTCGACAAGCGGTAGCTGGAGGGGATCGATGGCAGAGGCGAGTCGAGCGGGGCCAGGAAAAAGGCTGCTGGATGAAGATGATGAGGAGGGAGATGATGGTACGGCGGTGGTGGTGATGATGGGTGATGGGGAGGATGGTTGGCAAGGGAAGAAGTCGAGTTGCTGGAGCGGACGGCGATGGCGCAGGTGTGTGGTGTTTCAGGCAGGGCTTGGGATAGGAGGAGGAATAATAATAAGCGTGACTCGGAGGGAGGTGAGAGCGGGTGCCCAAGTCCAAATGCCTCAGCGGCGGCAGCAGCGGCACGCGACGACGGACGTCGCAAGGACGGCGAGGATTGCGAAATCAGGAGGCGGCAGAGAATCAGCAGCTGCAGCACCGTTGACCGTCGTCTTCGTGGCTGCTGACGATGGTGACGGCAGAGACTGGGAGCCAAGGTGAAGGTAATAACAGCCAAAGGGGGAGGCGACGGGAGGGGAGAAAAACCGGCGGAGGCTGGCCACGGAGGTTGGAGCCCCAGGCTGCAGCCCTGTGTGCGCGCTGTACGGAGGTGGCCAGGTGCTCACCTGGTACCTACCTAGCTGGAACAAGTTTCAACGGCCCGCCACCATAGCGCGGCCAATTAACTATATTCGTGCAGTCCGTAATACCGAGCAGTCCGTACGCATATCAACCGGTAGGTACTCCGCACCCGATACATCGACGCGAGAGACCAAGCAGCAAACTCGTAGGTTGCATCCATGCCTGGTAGGTATACAAGCAGTAGGTATACGGACAGCTGGTGGTAATTTAGGCTGATTAGGTGCGGACAGCGCCTTGGGCTCCACAGTTGCCTTCGGCCCGCCGCACTGTGTACATTTGCCGCCTCCGCTTCCGCCTCCGCCTCCGGCGGCTCAGCGGTGCCGTCACATTGCGGATCGGGCGACTACGAGTATGTACCGAGTATCAGGACGTGATTTGAAAGCAGGCGGGCACTGCGTTATAGCCTCTATCCAATACTAGAGTTGGGGCCTCATCTGCTCGCCTCCGAGTGATGTGCTGCCTACGAATGGAGCAGTGCAAGATTCTGGCGCACCACCCCGCCAGCCCCGCTGGCGACTGGTAAATACTATTCCGCCCATCATCCATTATATACTTTTACTTACAGCGCAGAAAAGCAGGCAAGGTCACCAGAGTAGCCAAGTGTTGGAGACGGACTCAAGAGCAGAGTTGCCGGCCCTGGCAGGAGAGGTTGCCACGGCTCGTCGACCATGTTGCCTTCGCACGGCAACGCTCGGCAATATCTCGGTGACGGCGTTGGCTTGGTATAGCTGACTCCCTCCCGTCAACGTTGTGCTGGGACTTTGTCTGACAGAAACATCGACCCGCGAGACGACATCATGCAGCTGCCGGGTAACACTGGGCATACATGCTTCTAGGGCCTATCGGGTGGGAGGAGGCAGACCCCTTTCCGACCATGTCGCCCTGCACTGACGCAAAGGCGAGAACGAACCTTTCCCTGTGGCGGAGAACAGCCGTGGGCGTGAAACTGTCAACCCAGGGCATCTCGGCACGGGCTAGGCGTGTATCACCGGGACCGATGTCGTCGTGGGACCGACGAGCGAGCGAAGCCGCATAAGCGGTTAGTCGCCGCTGATTTTGGCGTGTCGAAAATATTTCATGCCAACCCACGCCACCACTACCCAGACCCAGGCCATGACGGCCGTCATGATGATGAGCGCCGGGTAGTATCCGACAATGGGCAGCGTTGGGTCGTCCTCCAGCTCCGGCGGCGCGTACGGCGTCTTCCCCACGTCCCACGCCCAGCTCCAGATGTCGAGGCAGGAGCCCATGCCGATGACAAACACGAACCAGGTGACGGTGAGCACCACCCATCCCCACCACTCCGTCTCCGAGTAGTCCCAGTCCGAGTCGGGCGGCGGAAGCGCATTCGTGGAGATGCCACTGTATGACAGCGGCGACTTGGCTTGCTGGAACGACCGCCGGCGCTTTGCGGTGCCGCGGTTGCCAAAGTAGGACTCGGACCCCGACGACATGGATAGCCCGGCCCGTGGTGGCTGTGAGGTAGGCGGTATTTGCAGCAGGTCCTCCTCGTCCGTGGTCCAGGTATACGAGCTGGGTCGTTCTCCGTCTCCATCGACATGGGAGCCCGCGGCAGTCCCCGTCGTCGACGCCGACAGAGGCGAGCCCACATGCGTCGACTGGCTGCTTGCCTGGGCATCGCCCGGCGGCCGGTGGGGGTGACCCGCAACCTTGAGGCCCAGGGCGTCGTGCTCGGCCAAGGCGGCGTCGCTGGACGGGGACCTTGATGAGCTTGGGTCCACATACGGCGCATGCGAAGTGTCGACGGTCAAGGGCCGACCGTCTCTCCTGTCGCGCTGTGCGCCTCGGCCCAGCAGCGCCACCTTTCTAAGGGATCCTCTGCGTCGCCGTGTCTTGGCCTTGTGCTGCTGGACGGCGGCAACGACCGCGGGAGCTGGGGCGGGAGGCGCTTCTTCGTCGTCGGCCTCCCGGCGCGCCTTGGTGTCGGCCGACGCTCGCATGAAGGGGAATCGGGAGAGCAGGCTCGAGCCGGATGGAGCTCGTCGGTGGGACGCTGTCGGGGCCGCAGAATCATTGTGTTGGATGCTGGCCGTGTTTTCGTCCATGGCAAGCAGCGACAGGTGCCAAGCCCGCGAGGTCATGCACAATGTCCGATTCACGTTCGGGACACGCTGGCTGTCGGTTGGTCGGGACGCGGCGGCATGGAACGGTCCTCTGGCCTGGGCGGATCAGCGCCGCGGCGGCATGGCTTGGGCTGCTGCGACTGCGGTGCCGGGGCCGGGCGCGAGCTGGGCGCGCGGAGCTCTGCAAGGCCGGCAAGAGGGCGCAGGGCGTCCAGACGAGGATGGCGGTTCTGCAGCGCGGTTCTTCAGCTGGAGGCTGGTGCTGGCGGTTGTTGGAGTTGAGATGCGCCAGCCAAGGCCGCGCTTATTGGCGTGGCTGCCGCTACCAACGGCACCCTCCAGAACCTGCCTATCAGGGCGCTGCCACAGCCCGCTGACCCCTGGGCCCTGACGAACTACGAACCCAATCTCGCATGTTCTGCGCCCGTCAACTCCACATCCCATCCATACGAGTACGAGCACGCAACCGCGCTCTGCCCAACTTTACGACACCTTCAGCGCAATTGGCCCTGCACAGATCGGTCCAGCCAGCCAGCCACACAGATAGCCGAAGGCTTGCTCGTCGACCACGAGCGAATCGGGTTCTCGCCGGCGGCTAGAAGCATGGCCCGAGTCGCACAGTAGCCGATCTCGAGGCAACACGTCATCACCATCACCAACGCCAGATAGCACCACTACTGCCTGCTGCTGTGGCTTATGGAGCCGGCCAAAGCCTCATCTGCCGTACAGCCTCTTCCGACGCTGATTATCGACGACACCGACGCGTCTGCTGCGCAGCCCCCTCCCGATCGATTGGTCCACGAGGCATCACTCCTCTCCGGCTCGTCCTGCTCCTGTTTCCTCTCCCCGTCGTCCGCCATGCCCGCCGACGGCGATGTTGGGGAGACGGCCCCGGTGCCTGCCGCCCCGAACCCTTTCAACTTCCAGACCCAGGTGATTTCGACTTCACCGGTCAAGTCGGTACGCTACGACGGTCACGATGATGCCCCCCGACTAGCCTCGCTAACAAGCCCCCGGCCAGAACATTGGCCAACGTCGTGGCCACAGATACAAGCACAGTAGCGTCTCAACGCAGCACCAGATCTTTCAAGAACCACCGCAGAGACCACCTCCCGTCCTCCCCGCGTCGCTGCCGATACCCACCCTCGCCGAGGCGTGGAAGAGCATGCACAAGGACCAGCGCACCCGGCTTTACTGGAGCTTGTGCCACCTCGCCGTCGCCGTCTTCATCTTCTTCCGATCTGAGGGCTCACTTGCGGCAATGGCTCTATCGCACCTCGTCTTCTTCGATGCCGGCAGTGCCGCACTGTGTGTCGCCGTCGAGGTGCTCGGAAACTTTGAGGTCTGGCGCCGGAGCAGCATACGGCACCCCTTCGGTCTCGAGAGGGTCGAAGTGCTTGTCGGCTTTGCCCTGTCCGTCTTTCTTCTTTTTGGAGGCTTTGATCTCGTCTCCCACAACCTCAAGCACTTCCTTGAGTCCCTCGGAGACCACGAGGCGCACCACGAGCACGCCCACAGCCATGTTTCCACTGGCTCCATCGACCTGGTGGCAGCCGTGGCCGCTGTGAGCACCCTCGTCTCGGCCTACGGCTTGAGGAACCATGCTCGCATTGCCAAGGTCATGAGGGTTTCGTACCTGGCCGCCTTGCCCAGCGTCTTGTCCAATCCCTTTCACTTCCTAACCCTCTTCTTCTCGGCATTGATAACACTGCTACCACTGCTGTCAATTTCGCTCTATACCTGGCTGGACCGACTCATCTGCGCCGTCATCTCCGTAGCCATGTTTGGCCTTGGCATGCGGGTAGCCATCGCCCAGGGCCTCATGCTCCTCATGTCCTACGGAGGTAGCAACGGCGACTCGGGCGTAACGTCCGTCCTGCGCGAGATCGAGTCGGAGTCTGCCATTTCCCGCGTCGACGAGGCTCAATTCTGGCAAGTTCACTACGGCTTGTGCATGGCTAATCTCACTGTCAGCGTGTCAAAGGGATGCGACGAAATGTCTCTCGGCAAGCTGCGCAACCGCATCTCGTCGCTGATCCAGAGCCGCCTCGGCGAGGGTTATGGCACAGGGGGCAACATTCGGTGGGAGGTGACTCTGCAGATGAACACGGATGTTGGCTCCTGAGAGACCGGATGCCTTGCCGCTCTCTTCCTGCATGTCAGAATTGGCTCACTTGCGACGTCATTTTGCGTATCTGGCAACTCTGGATTATGTATAGAGGGTTCAATCGAGTAAATATCTGTTTGAGGAGGGTATCCTTGAGCCATCATGGCGGCTGTCTATGTCCGCAACTGACCTTGCACAATATGCATATCTGTACATAGAAGAGAGCCTCAGAGAGAACGAGTCCGCGTCAAGCCCTGAAGACGGGAGGGCACGTCCCACGCCGAACAATTTGAACAAAACCACAAAATACAACGGGCATTGATGCACCAAAGAACTCCCAAACGTCGTGTCTCATCGCAGGCCAAGAACCGACACCTTAGAACAAGCCCCATCGCCCACGTCCGTTTCCCGAATCACGCCTCCGCTCTCCCACCACGCGGTCCCGGTCCCGTCCCTCCAGCTGCTTCAAACTCTCCATCTTCTCGAGGACCAGCTCCAGCAGCTCCTTCCGGCGGATGACCTCGAGGTGTCGGCGGATTTTAGGGTCCTCCTTGGCGAACTGCTCTACCTCTTCCTGGGAAAGGTGGCGACCGAGGCGGAGGTCCAATTCACGGGGGAAGTTGTAGTAGAACTCGGATAGCAGCTCAACGTTGAGGAAGAGAACCGCCGTGGAGGCCAGCCTGGAGGCCGCGGCATCTAGGAAGATTTCCGGGCAGTAGTACTTGTTCTTGATTGATGCGCACTGCCTGGACTTGACGGCCATCAGGCGCATCTTGATGATGTCGGCCCGGTCACGGAGGAAGACGGCCTCGCGTCCTAGTTCATTGTTAGCATACCTGTGGCTTCGCGGTGGAACTCGAACGAAAATATGCATACCTTTGCCGAGAAGAGCGGCGCTGAAGCCGCCGGCACCGCTCCGCCCATCGCCTTCGACGACAATATCGCCCTTGCGGGACTTGTCGACAAAGGACATAACCTCCTTCAGCTTCCTTCGGCCGCCGACTGTCGACTCGAGATGGACCAGAGCAGCCTCGCAATCCCGGAGCTCCTTTTTGAGCACATCCCCTACGTGTTGCCGGCCTTGAGCCCACTCGCGCTCCTCCACATCAATCTCGAACTTGAAAGGCTTGATGCAGTTCTCAACCTGGTCGCTGGTACTGTAGAATCGCTCGTTGAGAATCGTCGAGGCCGCCTCCGTTATGGCCTTCCTTGCAAAGGGGTGAGTCGCAAAGTTGGAGCTGTTGAGCAGCATGTCGACGTGACTTTGCAGTGACGTCGAAACGACAGTCGTGGCCAATCGCCCGACCCCTAATTTGGTGAGCGCCGAGGCAGATGCGTCGAGTTGCCGGTGCCAGTACAGAGACGAGGGGTCTGCCTTTGGGAGGTCGGCAATCTGATCGGGCTCTAGCTGCACGACAGATAAGTCTGCAATCGGCTTGTTCCAATACCTAGCCGCCATCAGGTCGAGGACTTTTTGGTCCAGTTCGTTTTTTAGCAGCTCTCGCATTTGAGGTCGTCCAAACTCCTCGGCGAACTGCTTGAATGAATGCTTGAAAGCGTCCAGGCTCTCCGCCAAGTATGATTCGGCGGAGAGAGGACGATCGTTGTACTGCACCTTGAACTCGTACGTTGCTTCCTCTAGCTCTTGTTTGATGGCATCGCTCGTGCTCTGTAAGCTGGACGACATCGTCTGTTCCAGCACGTGCATCAGCTTCCTGCGGAGCGTCGTTGTTCCAACGTTGACTCCAGCGTCCGGGCCGAATTCCAGAGCATGGGACGAGAAGAACGAGTTCTCATGCTTGGCGATGGCGGACAACAGGTTCGTCGGCCCCATCTTGAACAGGCCCGGGGACTGCGGCGCCTTCGACACCACGCCGACATAGCCGAGTCTCAGTGGATACTGCTTGTCGTTCAGGATAGCTGCACCCCTTGTAGGATCGACCAGGTCCATCTTGGTCACGACGCCAATAGTCCGCTCGCCCCGGGGATCAACCCTTCGGGACGCCCGCAAGGCTGTTGAGTTTGCGAGATCCACGTCGGCAGCTGATATAGCTAGGATGACATTTGGGGGTTGGATGTACTTGTCGCACAATTCCGAAATCTTCTGTTTGAGCTCAAGAGGTTGGTCTTGGCCCACCACTTGGATGTATCCCGGCAGGTCGATGAGAGATAGGTCGGGAACATTTGGTGAGTAGACGGTCAAATGAATGGGATCGTCTGACACGCAGTCAGCGTCTGACACGGCGAGGTTGAGTTCCGTGAGCGTTCTCTGAATCGAGGAGAAGTCCGTAATGCGCCGCAGGCCGAGGTCTGGGAACTCGCCGTATTCCTCTTTCGATTCGGGAGTATTGACAAGAGTCAACTCAATGGGTCGCCGGGTCACCATGTTGGACCCCTTTGGAAGAAACTCATGGCCGACAATGGCTTCCAACACAGAGCTCTTTCCCGATGACTGGGAGCCGATGACGACAATAGATGGTAGTGTCAGGGAGCTCGACTGGCCGACCTTTTGCAAGATGCTCCGAATCTCGATCATCTTCTTCGTCAAGACCATCATCTGGTCATCCCGGGCTACCCCTTCATCGTCGCGAGGATCGTCTTCAGTAGATTGTTCGTATCCGTACGCAGCTGCCGAGGCGCCGGCCGCTGCGACCGCGCCAACTCTGCTCTGCTTCGGGTCTCCATCGCCTCCTGGACCACCGGATCCGCCGGTACCGATATCCTCGTGGAGTCGCAGAACCTTCTGTAGCCACTCTGGAATCTGCACTTGCTCCTTGGTATTTGCCCATCCCTGGTATGTCTGCTCTGCGACTCCTTTGGCGCTGCCGAATACGCTCAATGCTGTGCCCGAGACCGCGTCCTTCGTCGTGTTGAATAGGTCAATGGCATAGTTGCTTGCCTCTGCAGAACCGGAGTCGGTCAGTATGCAGTATGGGTAAGCATATAGATGGGGGCCGAGGGAACATACGGGTAGCTTGGTATTGAACCCAGGCAAACGCGCCGATGGCCAAACCGCCGAACATGGCGGGTATCCTGACGAGCTTGACCACCAGCTTGGGCAAGAAGCGGGCAAACGACGCATTCCGCGTCGTGACGGCGTTGTGGAAAGCATTGCCGCCGAACCACATGCGTCTCTGGGTGGCGCGGATAGAGGCGTTTGCTTGGAGGAGACCTCCCGTTGGCGATCGATGTAGATGTCGGACTGGGTTGACCGAGGCGCGTCGCGAAACAGGGCGCAACCCAGCAGCGAGCACCCGTCCACTCATCGCGGCGGGAGTCTTCTGCTATGGGCGGCGAGGCTGATGCGCATGGGAGGGACCTTCACCAGGGCCCGATGCGAGAGCGGCAGTCGGTTTTGTAGAGGCGTTGCATGCGAGACGACGAGAGGTTCGCGAGATGGTGAATAATACATCATCCAGACCAGGCGCTATTATTATTATTATGATGGAGCCGTTTCATTGCAGGAGGGGTGGCACAAGCGCATTGTTAAGGCATGGACGTCGCGACCCACTCGCTCCCGTTATCGCCACGTGATGCGCTTATCGGCGAACAATCTGCAACGAAATTTCTGGCGTCGTGGGGCCTCGAGAGAAGGATATCCGTACATCTGGACCTCCCTCGACTGCCAATCTCGCCGCCATGGCGATCCAGAAGAAGCACGGCAAGGGCCGTTTGGACAAGTGGTACAAGCTTGCCAAGGAAAAGGGCTACCGTGCCAGATCTGCTTTCAAGGTTATCCAATTGAACAAGAAGTATGGCTTCTTGGAAAAGAGCAAGGTCCTCCTGGATCTTTGCGCTGCGCCTGGAGTAAGTCTCTGCTCTGGCCGCGTCTCCGTCACCGCCCAGGCTAACATGATGTACAGTCGTGGTGTCAGGTAGCGGCAGAGGTCATGCCGGTCAACAGTTTGATTATCGGCGTCGACCTGGCCCCCATCAAGCCCATCCCCAAAGTCATCACCTTCCAGAGCGATATCACCACCGAAAAGTGCCGCGCCACCATCCGACAGCATCTCAAGACATGGAAGGCCGACACGGTCCTGCACGACGGAGCCCCTAATGTTGGTGTCGCATGGGCGCAAGACTCCTTCAACCAGGCCGAGCTTGCTCTGCAGGCCATGAAGCTGGCCACCGAATTCCTGGTCGAGGGCGGCACGTTTGTTACCAAGGTTTTCCGATCGAAAGACTACAACCCACTGCTCTGGGTCTTGAACCAGCTATTCACCAAGGTCGAAGCCACCAAGCCTCCCTCATCTCGAAACGTGTCGGCCGAAATCTTCATTGTGTGCAGAGGGTTCAAGGCTCCCAAGCGAATTGACCCCCGATTCCTTGACCCAAGGTCCGTCTTTGCGGAGTTGGCCGGCGCAACACCCAACAACGAAGCCAAGGTGTACAATCCAGAAGTCAAGAAGCGGAAGCGAGATGGCTACGAAGAAGGCGAATACATGCAGTTCAAGGAGCTTCCGGCGAGCGAGTTCATTCAAACCACGGATCCGATTGCCATTCTCGGTAGCTACAACAAGCTCAGCCTTGAGCAAAAACAAAACGGGGATGTCGCACTGGCTGCGCTCGACAAGCTCCCCGAGACGACCCCTGAGATTCGAACCTGCTGCGCCGACCTCAAAGTCCTAGGACGCAAAGACTTTAAGCTGCTTCTAAAGTGGCGGCTGAAAGTGAGGGAGATATTCGGGTTCGCCAAAAAGGAGTCCGACGCGCAGGAAGAGGCGGCGGAAGAAGTGGCCGAGGTGGAACCGATGGATGAAGAACTCAAGATCCAAGAAGAGCTGCAGGCGATGAAGGACAAGGACAGTTCCAAAAAGAAACGAGAGAAGCGCAAAGAAAATGAGCGCAAGCAGCGCGAAATCGTGCGAATGCAGCTGAACATGGTGGCGCCGATGGACATTGGCATGGAGGAGTCTGGCCCGATAGGCGAGGGTTCCATGTTTTCACTCAAGACAGTCGACAAGACCCATGCCATGCGCCGGCTATCGCGCGGGAAGATGGCGATGGTGTCAGCACAGGACAAGAAAGACCGTGACAACCAGGCTGAAGCCATTGGCGTCGAGAGCGACGACGAGGAAGACCGACTGGAGCGAGAGCTCGACTCCATGTACGACAACTATCGTGAGCGCAAAGCTGAGGCCGATGCAAAGTATCGGGCGAAAAAGGCAAGAAAGGAGCGCGACGACGACGAATGGGGCGGGCTATCGGGAAGCGACAAGTCCGAGGAGAGTGACTCGAGTGAGTTGGACGAGGATGGTGATTCATCGGACGACAACGACGACGACGACGACGACGAGGAGCCCTCCAACGGCCTACTGAGGGACCTCGATGGCTCTGGGCCATCTGGCGATGGTCTATCCAAACGAGCGGCGGCTTTCTTCAGCCAAGACATTTTCAAAGGAATAGCTGGTGCCATTTCAGGAGCAGGAGATGTTGAGAACGATGAGGTACACACGGGGCCGAATGGGAACATGGCAGAAATGCAGAAGAAGACACTCAGTGGGCGAGCTTCCAATGAGAAGGAGCCGGCCACGCCCAAAGCAAAACCTGCTATCGAGGTGAACTTTGAGGATGACGGCTCCGAGAATGAGCAATTTGAAGTTGTGCAGCGTACGGAAGATGACGACTGGGATCAAGACACAAGGCGGCGTTCAGATGGAAAACTTGGTAAGTCAAACGGCCGACGTGGTCAGCGCCGCTGCTTGATTCGGCCCCAACCCCTCCATCTGCTGGAAACTTGCCACTGACAATGCCCAACTAGACATCGACATCATCACAGCTGAAGCCATGACGCTGGCGCACCAGCTTGCTACTGGACAAAAGACTAGCTACGATGCGGTAGACGAAGGGTTCAACAAGCATGCCTTCCGCGACCGCGATGGACTACCGGAGTGGTTCCTCGACGACGAGTCCAGGCACGACAAGCCTGCGAAGCCCATCACCAAAGCCGCTGCGCAAGCGATCAAGGAGAAGCTGCGGGCCTTCAATGCCCGGCCGATCAAGAAGGTGCGAGAGGCAAAGGCTCGAAAGAAGTTCAAGGCTGCGCAGAGGCTGGAGAAGCTCAAGAAGAAGTCGGACATGCTTGCCAACGATGAGGGCATGACCGAGAAGGAAAAGGCAGAGAGCATCGCCAAGTTGCTGAGCAAGGCTGCCAAGAAAAAGCCAACACAGCCGGCCAAGCTGGTTGTGGCCAGGGGCTTGAACAGGGGTATCCAGGGCCGGCCAAAGGGCGTCAAGGGCCGTTACCGGATGGTGGACCCGAGGATGAAGAAGGAGCTGCGGGCCCAAAAGAGGGTATCCCAGCGCAAGAAGAGGTGAATGTGATGCGGATGGATCCGAGGACAGCATTGTGTTGTGCAAGAGAGAGCTGAGCATCTGGAGCATATACCCACAATAGATAGAAACCACATCACGTCTCGCTACTTTTCCCGAGAGTCCGCAGAAACGAGACCAGCGGGTATAGTGTCCCGCTGAATTCCATGTCATACCTGAGGAAGTTAGAATGGTGCCGCGAGAACCGGGACGTCGGACATTACTCGCGTGGCATGTCTACGGAATATAATACTGACCAATAGTTGATGGCAACAACGAAACCTTCATCGCCTGGGACACTGGACTGCGTGACCTTGTGGTACCTTTGCAACAAGTCAGCCCATGAAGGAGGCCGAGACGCGCACCCTAGCCTAGGGCCACGACGCATAATGCCAAGTAGGAGCTTGACTCACCACATTGCTGGCAGGTAGAGCATATCTCCGGGATCTAGAGTAACACGCAACGGCCTCGCGTGACTAGAGAGAGGTGTGGCGTTGGTCTGAGGGTCGTCCGGGTCCCAAGTCGCAAACGGAATGGGTTCTGCGCCCTCGTCGAGGCGAAGTGATAAGCCCTGATTTTCGCGGACATATGTCGCGGGTGGGAGCAGCCTCTCGTTCATGCAAGAGTGACACAGCGGGGGTAAAAGAACAAAGTGCTTCCTGCCGAGGACCTGGACGAACACGTTCTCAAAGTTGTCCTTGTGCGCCGCCGTGACGGACTTGGAGTTGCCTATCCACAGGTTGACTGCATCGGGCGATTTCTGGAGGGCAATGCGGGCAAAGGGTATGTCTTTCTGGGCGTCGGGGAAAAGAGTCAGGTACTCGTCGCGGAGATTATCGTTTTCTACCAAGACCTGTTGTCAGCACGCAGATGGGGACCGGGACCGGGACTCGAGGGTGTTGCTGACGGGTCTGCGCATATCTCACCTCGGAGCCGGAGGGGAACTCTGGGTCGGTCTCTTGCCGCGTGACGTATGTGAGGAACTCGTCAAAGGGCTGGGGCTCCTCATGAGGTTTTGCAAGAACAATGGTGTTGCCGTGTTCGGGGGAAGCTGTGGGTGAATCGGCGTTTCTGGGACACGTAGTGAGCCGCAGAGCACGTACGGACAGCCATGTGTGGAGGAAGAGTGAATGAATACCCATATGGAGTGACGGCAACGTTGACCGTCTGGCCTTGCATGGCAGATCTAAGGTACGACGAGTTCCATTTCTGCCGGGCCGTCCAGGAAGAGGATCCGCCACGGATGACAAAGGGAGTGTTGCGAGCGACGAAGCGCATAAACTCGAGGGGACTGGGCTCGGAATCGAGTTCTTCGACCACGGAGCTGTTGAGCTCGTTGAATGTGGAGATGAGCTCCTCGAGGGCCGGCTCTATTCCTCGTGGAGCTGTTGGTGGGGCCTGGTTGGCCATGGTGAGATGGACCGTTGCCAGCCAACTGTTGGTCCGTCCGAGTGAGTCCGTCCGGTGAGTCCGTCCGAGTGAGTGAAGACGAGACTTGGGCGGCTAAAAAGAGATGAGGGCGTCGAGAGGGCAAGACCCGACGGGTCTGTGCAGCCAATAAGATGGGGCAAATCGGAGCATGTGGTGGCCCAGTTACTCCAACGGCCGAAGGCGGCGCCGGCCCGCAGGCACGGACGCACGGACGGAGGCATCGTGAGGCACTCAACTTAAGCTCTGCTTGCGCCCATGCTAAGCTACTCGTACGTTGGCGTGGGTATTTTGCATGCTTGGGACCTACTGGAACCGTTCTGAGGAGCGAATGGCTGCGTATCCACGTGCCGCTAGGATCTGCGTCTCTGGTGACTAGTCGATTTAGTACGAGCATAGTTCAGGAGAGCGGAGGCTCGGAAGGTCGGAACGGGCCGACCCTGTCATTGACAGCAACCTGTCGCTGAGTTTGTTCCAGGAGTCTCCTCGATTGAGGCCGCTGCGGGCAGCTGAACGAAAGGACCGGCGATGCTTTGGACATGGCAGCGTCTCAGATGCAAGTGGATATGCGAGTACGGAGTGCTTATGTACGTATACGGATACCTGCAATGTACGGCCTAATATTACCTCCTCGACACATCATGAAACGAACGCCCTTGTGTTTGCTGCCTCGGCACACGCGTTTCGATACAAGACTTTCGGATGCCCGATTCGTTGCCTCGCAAGCCGCACGCCGTCCGTTGTTTCTGGGAATCGGGGCGGAACCCAGGCGTCGCTGAAGCCTGTTTCGTCATCGCTCTCCCTGTCCGGGCCGATCGCCGATTCATGCAAACTCGACGACGAAGCACGCCGTAATTGAACGCCCTGCTTAACGGTTCGTGTCGAGAACTGGTGGACCGACGTTTTTTTTGGCACCTGCTTCGTACCCTGACATTCCACGACGTCACCTCCAACTCCTCACCTCAACTCACCTCAACCACCACCACCACCACCTCATTCAACTGCGTCACCGTCTCACCGACCTGGGAATCGACTGGCTGGCCATTTCCCTCGCCACCCATGTCTCGGTAACCAACATCGCCGTTTCGTATCGACGAGGCGCGAATATCGCGACGTCCGTGAGCTCCCGGAAGCTTCAGGGCATCGCCATCGCTCCGCGATGATCTGGTATCTCTTATATCCGCTGCGAGGGTGGGTCTTCAGCCCGTTCACGACAAGACAAGAGCTTAAGCTGACTTTTGTTGCAGAACCACCGAGGCACCGGTCCTCCCTGCGTCGCATCCGCTGCACAAGATCTTTGCCCGCTACGGCCGTTATGCTGCCCGCCACGTCGTCTCGACGCTGCTCATCTCGGCTACCGTGGCCACCATCCTCCTCTATCCCATCCCCTTCCTCTTCACCAGCGATTTCATCAACGGCACGTCCAACCTGCCGCACCACGTCTGGACCGTCGCCCAGCCACTGGCCTACAATGCCGCCGTTGAGCCCGACATCATCATGCGCTCCATGTGGGTCCACGGCAGCTATATGGAGGCGCTCAACACCAATCTGCTCTCCTCGGCTCTGGAGCTTCAGGACGAGCTGCTCGGCGTTACCGAGAACTTCCATCCAGGTCGTGCCCGTGGCGCGGCCGCGGATGTCCTCTCCCTGCACGAACACGAAGGCTCTCTGTCGCTGACCCGGCGAGACGCCATTCACGTTGCCAACGGGTTGACCAACCAGTCTTGGTTTTTCCACTCGCCGTTGCTCTACTGGAGTTGCTCTCGCGACCGCATCCTGGCGGACGAGGATGTCCTGTCCACCATCAACGACAAGAAGAATCAGTCGACGTCGGCCAACGTCACCCTCCGTCACTCCATCGTCTTCAGCGGCAAGCGCTTCGAGGACCGCCGCTTACTAGCAGCCGATGCCCTTGTCGTCACTCTTCTGCATCTCCGCGACTCGCCCGTGGGCCACGAGTGGGAGAAGAAGGCGCTTACGCTGCCGCAAAGGGTTGGCGACAAATGGGACATTTATCCTCCCGACGGACGTGCTGCCTCGAGCCAGCTTTACGAGTTCCAGTTCCGACCCATCTCGGTGCAGGACATAGCGAGTCTCGCCGTCGCGTACGGTCTCACCCTCCTCTACTTCCTCATGACCCTGTCAAAGCTGAGGGCCGTCAAGTCCAAGTTTGGTCTCATGGTAACCGTCGCCACACAGATCATCTTCTCCACCATGTCCAGCTTTACCGTCTGCGCCATCTTCAACATTGATCTGTCTCGCATTCCGCGAGCGTCGTACCCTCTTGTGATTCTATCCATGAGCCTGGAACACATCTTCAGGCTTATCAACGCCGTCATACTCACGCCGTTTGGGGACAGCGTGAGCAACAAGATCGGCCAGGCATTCGGCGCAACCGCCGTTACCGCCCTGGCCAGCAGCCTGCAGAACGTCTTCCTTCTCGCTGGCCTGTCCCGCCTGGTGTCGCAGGGCGTGTCCGAGTTCTGCGTCTTTGCCGCCGTGGCCATCGTATTCGACTTCTTCTACCTGTCCACCTTCTTCCTCTCCGTCTTGAGTGTCGACGTCCGCAGGATGGAGCTCGGGGACGCGTTGGCCAAGGCGTCGATGCGACACAACCGCGGCAGGGCAGACACCCGCGACCGCCGAAAGTGGTGGGACCAAGCTCTCCAGGGCAAGGTGGCCACTTCGACTCGTATCGCGGGGACCATCGTCATGTTCGGCTTCGTGCTGATCGCGCAGTGGCACTTCTTTGGCGACGAGGGCCTGTTCATAAAGCTGCTGCGACTGTGCAGGGGCGCCGACGCCACCCAAGCACCCGACCAGTCGGGCGTGTCTCTGCTCAAGGACATTCACCAGGCGAGAAGCCCCATGTCTTGGCTGCGGATTCAGGATCACGAGACGGCTCAAGAAGTCATCAGCATCATCAAGCCGGCGGCGTACAGCTACACAGTGCGGGTATATGATCCTCTTGTGTTCGTCCAGAAGGATTCGGACCGCGTGCCGCATAGCAGAGAACCCACCCTGCTCCCGGCAGCCTACGATTTCGTCAACCATGAGCTAGCTCGATTCATCGTCATCGTCATTGTTGTCGTTGCGGCCCTCCGTCTGCTGGCCAACTTTCTGCTGTGGGAGGATGAGCCGAGCACCAACGACGAGCATGAACCGGACGACGCCCCGCTCTTGTCCGTCAAGTCCCTGGCTCGGGGTCATCGGATGGATGTGGTTTTGGTGACGAGCTCTGCGGATGGCCATGTCGTTTCCGTCGACCTCGATCGCACCATTCGAGTATGGTCTATCCGCGGGATGGGAACCAGCTACGTGATTGCAAAGGGTGACGAAGCCGGCGGAAAGCTGCATCCAGTCATTGCAATGACAATTGACGACACATCGAGGTGGCTCTCGCTCTTGTCGCGGTCCAAGAGAGCAGCACAGCCCACAGTCTCCTTCTGGAGCCTCACAGACAAAGCCTGGGGGCCATCAGTCCCAGCAGACAGGTGTTGCCAGCGGCCAGCGGCCTTCTTCTTGGACCCTGGCGCTCCTCGCGACGAACCAAAAGCCCTCGTCGTGCACCAAGACGGCACACTGACCGAAGTTTCAGCGGCCGCATCAACAGAGAGCGAGGCTGTGACTCTCTTCCCCCCACAGCTGACATGCGCGCGGCTGGTGGCCAGAAAAGGTGCGACAAAGGCTCCAACCGCCACGTTACTTCTCAGGGCGACGACTGACGGTGCCACTCTAGCGGAATTTAACGGTCCGACCTCACAGCCCGTCATTTTGACAGTGTCGAGGCGAGGGGACGTCCACATGGCGTCTCGAAAGGAGGCCACATGGCAATCTCGGCGGCTGGCAATCGAAGGGCTGGGAGAGTCGGGGGCCAACATGGTCGAATCCTTGTCTCGGCTGAACTTGTTTCTTGTGGCGGCGACTGAGTGCGTTCACCTCGTCAGCGCCAACGATGGGCTCGTCTTACGGACGCTACAAACGGGCAAGATGCTCCCCAGACCCCTCAAGTGTGCATACGCGTGCCATCGGCTGTCGCAGCCCGGATCGACGGGCCTGACATGCTTCACCGTGGGCTACGTAGAGGCTGATTCCAGAGACTGCATATTGCGGACGTTTGTTCCGCCCGACGATTGCGACGCCATCTACCTGCAGACGCCGAGGGAGACTCGGAGCAGCGACTGGTGCACGTGGGATTCGGCCAAGGAGACGAGCAAGCGAATCGCAGACCCAGGTGCTTGGGAAGTCGTCTCCGACGGTAGCGCCGTGGGCATCAGGCACAGGCAGCCACCGGGCAAGGACAGCCGGGGCAACCCTTCGTCGGGATTGCGGAGTCGCTACGGCAAACGAGGCGCCGAGCCAGACCCATTCGAAGGCTGGGAGGTCTGGACTGCGTCGCCGGGCGGGCGACCCGAGGCGGACGAATGCCGGCGGCTGATCAAAGACGGCGAGCGGGCGAACCACCTCTTGATCACGGAGCTTGGGCCCAAGGTCAAGGTCGGCTTGAACTCGGTCGCCTTTGCCTTTGGCGACATGATCAAGCTGGTGATTGTGGGCGGACCGGCGCGGCTCGAAGATTGGGCCGACGACGGGACCCAGGAATCGTTGATCAACACTGGCAGCAGGCGGCGCAAGCCAGGAAGCGTGGCCAGGACGAGGGCCTTGACCTAGATGCCGCCGCCGTGGCCGGTGTTGGAGCCGGCACTCGGAGATGGTTGTACATGACGGTGCTTTCTGATGGACGGGAAGCGTGGCGTACGGATACAGCACGGGCAGGACATGGGCAGCGAAGAAGCGGCACACGGGGTCGCTACTGAGAATGGACGGGTCCAATGAATACACAATGCGACGTAGATACAAGCAAGGCTGTCCGAGTCCTCTTCCCGCACGGAGTGCCAGGGGCCGCGTGGTTCACGAGGCCCGGGTGGCAGCTCCGACAGTGTCTGAGACAACGGGTAGTCGTCGGAACGCCGTGCTGCCTCGTGGGGGCCAAGTTACAACTCGATGCGAGAGCCATGACGACGGTTCCAGCACCGACTTGCGCAGTGAGAGTTTGTCCTCACGGCTGGATCCATGGGCTGATACAAACTTGGTTCGCCGAGTGTGGAGTTTGGACAACGAGCGGGAGGCTGGGGAGGCCATGATGACTACCATGGGGCGTAAAGGTCGACACGGCCACGCCGACGGCTGGAAGAGCCGGCCGAGAGGGAGGAAGAGGCCGCATAACGGGCCGCATGGTCGCTTCGCTTCGCTGGCTCCAAGCAATTCGCGCAGCGGGAGACGATGACAAGATGACAAGCCAGCAGGATGGCGACCTTGGTGAGCTGTCGCGCGCGCTCTAACCAACACGAGGTGGGGAGCAGAAAAGTCGGGAGGCTGGGGGCCGCGTCGTTGGGCCTGCGGCGGGCGGACAATCCATCAAGCTCTGTCGGTCGTCGATGATGCCGACGAGAGCGTGAGGTTGCACCGAGCACCGCACGGAGTACGAGTACGAAGCTCGGAGGTACGGACTCGTGATGGGCACTTGCCGAGTTGATCGCGGCCGGGGTCGTGGTTTCCCGTCCGTCCGCCTCGTGTTTGGCCCGTCGCGTGTCGCATCCCGGGTGGTGCCTGCCGGTTTGTCCGACGCGACCCGCGCCGATCGAGAACTGCTTTTTCCGGCTTCAACTTACCTGCAACGCCGGGCACGCTGAAAGGGGGATATCCTGTCCTTGTCGTGCTTCGTGCTCGGACTTGGCGCCGCGCACGAAGCACCGAGCATCTCGACAACACATCTACGAGCACCTGCTGGGCCGGCTGGGGTCCGTCTGTGGCGGCTCCCGTGCACGGAGCCAACCAGCGCGCCGCTCCAGGGCCTCCTCCGCCAGCTGTCCATGGCCCGTCGGCTTGGGCTGGGCCACTCGTCCTGCTCGTCCTGCCGAAGGTCTCTCGCTGGCATCCCGGCAGGCTGCAGGGGCACCAGCGGGTCCACGGATCACAGCCGCACCGGCTCGTCGGAGCTCGCGCTGCTGGGGCCACGCGCGCGCGTCGCGCGTGTCAGCCGTCTCCCGCCCGCCTCAGCGCCGGAGACTCGAATATCTGCACAGCGTCGCCGCCTTCGCCGCCGCCCAGAGGCGACACCACGCGGCATCGCGAGTCGCACACACGCCGGCCGGCCTCGCGCCCTTCTCCACCAGCCGCTGCCCGCCTCGCCTCGCCTCGCCTCGCCTCGCCTCGCCCCGATCCGCCGCCGCCGCCGTCCGCCTTGCTGCCAGTGCTCCGTGCTCCGTGCTCGCCGCGCCTTGCTCTTACACTACACGCGGTGCCACGGCCGTCGACGTGCTTGCTGTTTGGTAGGATGGGCCGCTCTCACTTGTCTGCTCTCAGTCGTGTGCGCCATGGACGACGGCCTCAGGCAGCTACATGTTCTTCTGTCGAGTCGTCCACCAACCATTGGCAGCTCATGGACCTCCCCCAGCCCCGACCGCCCTCTCCCGTACCAGCATTCACCTGCGGTTGGATACAACATCGCCGTCGTTCGTGGCAAGCGCCCGAGCTCAGCCCCAGCAGTCCCATGCCGCCTCTGCTGCCGGCACGCCGTGCGCCACCCTCTCTGCACTGCTCGTCCTCACCGCCCCCTTGTCACTCGCAATCGGGCAGAGAATGTCGAATAGGGACCGACAAGGGCCTCGGCAGGGGTCCTCCGCCCCGGGCTGCCGATTGGTGCTGCGGTTGCTGATGCCGGGCCCGTCTCTTCGTCGCTCGTCCTTCTCACCTCTTCTCTCTGCCGCACGGGGCCAGTTTCCTGCCACGTCCGCCGCCCGGCCGCCTCGATGAGCCCGCCGCCGCGGATCCGGCTCGCCATCGATCAGTCCGGCCGTCCCGTCCTTCCTCTGGCGTGGGCATCCGCATGGCCTCACGCACGCCTTGGCCCTGTCTCCCCCCACCGCCTGCAGCAGCTCTCTCTCCTCCGTCCCTGGGCCCGTCTCGTGCACTGTTAATCAGTACACCGCCAAGCATCATGTCGTCCTCGTCCACTTGCATTGGCTTTGTTTTCCCTGCTTGCTTGCCCCCAATTGCCTCGCCCAGTCTCATCTTCAGCCTCATCCCGAACCGTACCCATCAACTCCCGCAATTGCTTCCCCGGAGGCCCAATCACGGCTCGCCAGCTGGCTCTCTGTCCTGCAGCTGTCTGCCTGCCCAGGACCGCCCCCCCTTTTCCTCCTCATCCGTTGGCTCTGTCGTTGGTCTTGTGTCTCTCCGTATGCGAGGCTGCCCTCACGCGCGGACGCGTTTGCATGTTCTGCACAAGCAAATCCACTTGCGGCTCCCCCACGTTCTGACAGCGCTGTTCCAGGAACCCACGACACCTCCCCGTTGCCGGAACCGAGCTGCGTTAAGCTGGCCGTAGGTCGTTTGTGCTGCGTTGAAGCCGAGTGGAGGGCGGGCCTGGCCTGGCCTTAGACCGGACCGCATGGCGTCTTCCGAGGTTGACCAGAAGTTCTTGGGCAGGCTGGCCAGAGCTGTCGAAAACGACAACCCGCTTCTCTCCTCGATGCTCTTCAAGATCCTCGGCCTCTCGCTCAATCTCGCCGAGCAGCTCGTTGCGGCCAAGAAACAGCGGCGACCGGACCCGACTACGTCCCCCCTCTCCCTCAAGCGCGTCCTGCACATCCTCTGGCTGTCTCGCGAAGGCCTCGTCATGCTCCAGCAATACGTCATACCCATGGTTGGCAACTACGTCGAGCTCAAGGTCCTGGCCTACAAGCTTCGAGCCAGCTTCCACCACATCTTCGTCCTGTTTCACAACCAGCCCCCCGTCTCTAGCATGGCCAGTTGGACGCCGGACTTGATGGCGGCGGCGGCGGCAGCGGATGTGGTGTTCAAGGCAAACGCAAACAGCGGCGGCGATGCGGCCGACGACGATCCGATATCGAGGCCATCATCCGTCCAGCCCACGCACCCGTTGGAAGGAGGACCTGTCGGCCCTCCGCCGGGCTTCGAATCACACGTCGCGCTGTTGCCGCCTTCCTTCCTCCTCCCCGCACGGGACTACCTCCCCGCGGCCCATCAATACTTCAAGGAGGCCTGTCGCCTGGCGGATCAGCTCCTCTGGGGCTCTCACTCTTTGCGCCTGTCCGTCAAGACCGAATACTCGGCATTCCTCTACGACTGCGTCCACGACGCCGACGCCAGTCGAAGGCTGGCCAAGGAAACGATAGCCGAGGTGTACGGCGCCACCGAGGGCATGGATGATGATATGTTCAGCGACGCCTGCGAATTGGTCACCGTCCTGGGCAAGATGATGAAGCGTGGACTTGGGTCAACCGGCAAGGGCCAAGAGTCAAACCCGGCACTCGGCGTCAAGGCAACACCGCCACCGGGAATGGAGAATCCAATATGACGTGCCAAGGCATGGGCATGCCAACCATGCTGCCGTCCTCTGCACCCCATGCCACTCGCCGTCGTCGGCAAGGCGAATCTGGGCGCCAGACCAAACCCCGCCGCGCCGTCGGCCTTGGGAGCGGCGACGATTTGTATATTTCATGTGCCCTCGGGGCTGCTGTATCGTATCGATGTGTTGTGTCAAAAAGCATGGCGACTTTCGGTGTTTGGGTTGTCGGGTCGTTGCACCCCCATCAGCGTCGTTATATTATGTACTTGTACATGGGCAAGAGCTGGACCGGGTCAGCAGGAGCTTTTGGATATCGGCACGACGTCAACCCTGCAAGGCAGAAACGGCGTCCGTCTTGATTTCGCCACCTTGTCCTTGATACCCTGACGAGCCCTTCTTTAGGCTCCACGCATTTTGTTTAATCAAGTCGATATTGGAGAGTCGTGGGATCAAGGGGCGGTTTAGCCTTGACAGGTTAGGAGCATTTGCGGAGGATGGAAAAGAAGAGACATGTATTTTGCACCGGACACGATGCATTAGACATTACACATTTTATTCGACGCAGAGCACGAAATCGCTCCCGCAACTTCTTCGTCTATTATCCGACGGTGTACATGACCATGTCCGCGCTCCGCGTACCTGCCCGCCCATTTCCCTCTATCCGATTTTCCCCCAACGCCCTCGACTTGGCATCCTCCCTCCTGTACATCGTCCGAGTTCCCGGGCAGGCAGTCTCGCGAGACGACCACGTCTCGAGAACAGATGACAAATGAGGCTCAAAGTCTCCAACGTTCCTCCCAAACCAGGCCTTCCTCGCGTCTGCTTTCTGAATCTCGCCTCTTGCCTGCTCCTCCTTCAAAAGGGCAAGACGCTCTCTCAAAAAAGAAGACGAGAAGTGTGCTCAAAGGCTCGCCAGGCGTGTCTCCAGAAAGAAAAAGACACGGAAACCCCTCAAAAGCCTCGAAACCCCAAGCCGCGAACCGCGAGAACAACCAAAGGGACAGCAAAAAAGACGTTGCCGCAGTTGCGCCCCTTTTGCCCCCTCTCCGCCAACGAGTTTTGCGTGCCGTATAATGTTACAAATAAACAAATAAACGCCATCGCAACAGAGCCGCAAAACCCCCATCAAGAATCGCTGTATTAGCTGGGGAACCTGCAAGACGTATCCATCGCCCTCTATTGGATGTGGCGGCGAGCAAGACTTGACGGGACATCCGTGTCAGCATGTCTCTGATGGAGAAGCAACGTGTGTTACTCACGACAACGCAAGAGAGAAAGAAAAGTCCATCAGAGGCCGGGGTCCGCAAGGTCCTCCGGGACACCGTCGACCCATTTCTCGACGTTCTCGAGGCGGCGGCCGTCGTCGAGAGAGGTCCGCTTCACGCGGGCTTCCTGTCGCCTCAGGGCGCCCTCCTGCTCGGCGCGCTCGCACTTGTCGCGGATGATGTGCAGCGGAACCATGCGGCCGGTCACGTTGTAGAAGTTGGCCTGCATCTCGAGCCACTTGGAGCGCTTGTACTTGCTGTCGACGGAGGCGAGCACGGCGCAGTCGCGCTCTCCAAAGAACTCGTCGGGTTCGGGCTGGATCATTCTGGGGTACATTGCCTGGTAGACGTTGCTTTGGAGGTACTGTATGTCGTGGCGCTTCTGCTGGGGCCATCCGTAGTAGTAGCCATCGCCATCGTCGTCGTCTTCATCATCATCGTCGAAGACGAAGGACGACTCGGATGAGGCCTCCTCGCCGGAGAGGATGTCACGATCGCGTTCGTTGGTCTCTGCGGCTTTGGACCGGGCAGCCTTGTTCTCCATGGCCACCTTGCCGTTGCGCTGGCCCTTGTGCCATTTGGTGGGCGCGTCTGCCTTGGCTTTTCCCTTGCCTTTGGGGTCTTTTGGAGACGTCATTGGTTCCTTGGCTTCCTTTGAAGGTTTGGTCGGAGCTTTGGCTTCTTTCGCAGACCTGGCCGAGTCCTTGGCTCGCTTGGAAGGCTTGGACGATTCACTGGGATCCTTGGTCCCCTCTGAAGACTCGGCCGTGCTTTTGGCATCCTTGTCAGCGCTCTTCTCCTCGTCCCCGCTCGCCTTCTGGTCAGACTCGAACTGCTGAGGCTGATCCTTGATGACCTTCCAGCGGCCCTTGACGTCGTTCTTGTTACGGTTGAGGGCCTTTCCAATGTCGGCCCACGACGGTGTGTCCTCCGACTCCTTCATTCCTCGGAGCATGTGGTCTTCGGAGACGGTCCATCCGGAGCCACCAGCTGCAACTTTCCCGCTGGCTTCCTTGAAGGAAGCCTTGTTGGGCTCTCCCTCGTCAGACGAGACTCCTTTGGACGACTCTTCTCCCAGGGTGCTAGCGTCCGTGGAGTGATTGTCGTTCTTGTCGGAGAAGTCGGGTTCGTTGCAGCTTTCAACCCCAGAGCTACTGGGCGCGGATGATTCTGCGTCAACCACACTGTCGTTCTCCGTGGTGGCCTCGGATTTGCTGCTAGCGTTTGTCTCGTCGCCATTAGTCTCTTTGTCTGCTGCTCCGTCATTGGACTTGTCGCTCATTGCCTCGGCCAAGGCGTCTGACGTCTCAGGCTGGCTATCCGCACTGGCAGAGGTGATTGATTCGTCGTTGCCATCGGCGCTGCTCGTTTCATTCAAGGGTTTGTCGCCCTCGAGGCACTCGACATTCTTGAGGCACTCGACGTCCTTGAGGCACTCGACATTCTTGAGGCACTCGACGTCCTTGAGGCACTCGACGCCCTTGAGGCACTTGACATCCTTCACGCACGCCTCAAGTTTGTGCTGATTCTTCAGGCAGGGAGAGGCAGACTCGTCAGACGCCTCAGCCTTGGAGCTGGAGTCGGCTTCGGCGTCGTCATCGACGGCACAGGGTGCAGGCGCCCGATCCCCATCAGAATCGTTGGCAGGGGATTCTGGAAGTGAAAAGTCTGCTTCGGATTCCGGCTTGTTAGCGGGAGCATCTCGTCGGGGGTTTGAATCGCGCGCCGCCGGCTGCTTGCGAACGACGACGGGTTCCTGACCAAGTAACATGTTCGTCAAAGAGACTTGCAGTTCCTCTGAAGATGCAGACCCGGTGGCAGCAGCCTTGCAGTTTCTATCCTTGGGCGCCATCTCCGACAACTACGGCGGCGCGAAGTGGCGTTGCGGTGAGTCTGGGTGAGATGTTGTAGTGAAGAGGAATATGTCGCGACACGAATCTCGACAGGTGACTCGCCGACTCAACAAACAGACAGAATCAGTCAACCGGACCTCGGAGAGGGAAGGCAGAAAGTGACTTGTTGGTTGACGATTCAGGGCAGAGCCCGTGAAGCGTGCTGTCAGGCTTTGCACTGGGAGAATACTTAACGGGTCGGCACGCACGAAGGAGGAAGGCTTCTTCTCTTGTCCGTGAGAGCGGCGAGATGGCAGAGGGAAAGACGGCAGCAGAAGCAGGCCGTTGAGAAGCACTGCTGGTCGTCTGCGTGCGAGGCCGAACAGGAGACGAGTCGAACAAGGTTGGTTGCGTGGCGTGGCGGATGCAGGAGGGCAAAGGGGCAACGCGATAATGCGGCTGCGAGGAAAAGAAAATGGCCAAGGCTCGCTCACATGACCTCGTGCTGCGGCGTGGTGTGCTGCGGCGCCGCGTGCTGTGAGCCGCTGCTGTGAGCCGCTGCTGTGAGCCGCGTGCCGTGGACGAGGCATGGCCAGCCCGGTTGCCCCGGAGCGCCGTGTCGGTGACAACTCGCCAGCTGTCCAGGCCGTCTGTCAATGGATGATACATGGAGAATAGGCCGCTAAGCAGACAGCCGGCGGGCAACCTGCAACGGAGCGAGGTTGACGACACCGCCGGCGCGGCCAGGGAATCACGCTCGTCGGTCCATCCTCTGGACGCGGGTTGATTCACACCCCGGCTTCGAGGAGCGGCACTCGCATGGCCAGGAACCTCGTCTCCTCTCGGCCAACTTGCACCGTCACGATGGTCGTGGCTGGAATCTGGCGGTTGAGTTGAAGAGCTTGCTCGTGTTAGAGATGCTCCGCCAATGGGGGCTGTCTCAATCGCGCTGACTCATCCCAAGCAGCTCAGGCTCTACGAGTAAGTCCGGGTGCGTTCTCATCTTACACGCTTCCTCACGACCGCAGAAACCCGTCGCAAGCAGAGACGCCTCGACGACAGGATAATGGCGGGTGGGCTGCCGCCTCTTCCGCCCTCGTACGCGCGAGGCCTCGAGCTCATCGACGCGGCGCACTCGGAGGACCCCAACAAGATGGACGGCCCCGATGGCCCCGGGAGCCTGGCATGCGAGCTTCGCTACGCGCGCAACATGACCAAGTGGCTCGAGGCGCGGTGTCCCTCGGCCTCTCCAGAGCTGCAGCTGGCCTGCCGAGCGCAGCACTTCAAGAGGTCCGTGACCTGCCGCCGTCCCCGACTCCCTGGCTCCGCCATCGACTGACAGCCACGGGGCCTGCAGATGGCAACTCCCTCGCTCCAGCTTCCCCATGACCCGCCCCGGCTACCTCACCTGGCGGGCCAAGCAAAAATCGCAGGCCGCCGCCGACGTCGCCTCGCTGCTCGCCTCCCCCTCCATCGCGCCACCGCTGAGCCGCGAGGCGCGCGACCGCGTGGCCGCGCTGGTGCGCAAGGACGGCCTCCTCTCGGCGCACGGCGACGCGGAGACGCAGGCGCTCGAGGACGTGGCGTGCCTCGTCTTCCTCGACCACCAGCTGGACGACTTCGAGGCCAAAGCCCACATTGACGAGGACAAGATGGTCGTTATCTTGAGGAAGACGTGGGCCAAGATGAGCCAGCCGGGGAGGCAGCTGGCGCTGGCGATGGACCTGAGTGACAGGGCAAGGACCTTGATTGGCAAGGCTTTGGAGGCTGCGCCTTGACGTTTGACTGACAAAGCTGCAGGCGGAGTGACGGGATACAAGACACGTTCTGATATGAGTATTGTCCGGCATCTCCCGTCACGTATGGGCCGCCGATGCCGCGGCTTACTTCAAAACATGCATTCAAGAGGGTCGCAGTGAATATGCCGTCCTCACTGGGATTCCTCACTGGAACGATCCAATATTATGTTATACGTCAGGCCATGTCGACCATCCCGGTCCTACCTCTGCCGTATACGCTGACTTGTTACCCACTTGTCGCCGAAGCTTGTGCAAATCGTCGAGTTTCTCGTGCTCGTAGCGTTTCAAAACGCAGACGTTGGTTCTCCGGACACGCCATAAACCTGCTCTCTTGTCAATCTCGAAGAGACCTGATTACGGCGGACAGTTGCTGATGTCGTCACCGGCTTCGCCTCCGATCCGCTCCCCCGCATCCGTGCCGGTGACCGGAGCCCACTCTCGGCACAATCGCCGCCGAAAAGCGACACCAACCCTTTTCCCATCAACACAACCCAAAGACGGCCACGGTCTGTCCTGCACATGCAGCATCAGACACCGGAAGACCGCATTTCCAGCCGCGAGGGAAGCCATTGGCTCTTGGATACTCGTGATAGCCTCATTTACGCCGTACAGTGTACGTGTACACCATGACATCCAGCGAAAAGCCCGCCCTCAGCTCCCTCATATCGACCCACAACTTCGAGGCCGCATCTCAGACCCTCTTCCCCAAGGCGTGGGCCTTCATCTCCTCCGCCGCCACAGACCTCTACACCCTGCGCCGCAACTCCGCCGCCTTGTCCGACATCACCCTCCGTCCATCTACTCTCTTCAAGTCATCGATCGAAGAGAACAAGCTTCGGCTTACCCAAAAACCCCAAGACTAAGTTCTGAGAGGCACATCATACTCCCTCGTCTGCCGTATTCGACCTAATTGGGGCCAGGTCCCGTCTGCGTGCCCGTCTGCTTGCCTGGCTGCAACGGCGTGCCCACTCGTACCGAACGGGTCTGTGTGGAACGAGGCGCCTCGTTGGCTTCCTTTCGCATCGTCAACTTGAGTCCCTTCCTCCACTTCCGATATAGCCAGAGGCTAGCAATCAAAAGAGACAGAGCCCCTGTATGACAAGGCACAGAGTCAGCTTGCGACCCTAACGTATATGTTGACGGACTCGAACTGACCGATGCTGCCCAACACAGTCCCAGCGACGGACAGGGGCGACGTGGAAGAAGACGGCGGTGGTGACAGGGGTGGTGGTGGTGGCGAGCTTCTGGCCTTCGAGGTGGACGCAGGTAGGGTGTTTGCCGGCAACAAAGAAGATGGGCGACTCGGCCACGTCCTCTCGCTGCCCGTCGTAATCGTAGTATATCGCAAGATGGTCTCGGTTACCCGGTCTGTATTGCAGATGAAGAGGGAGAAGCCGTTGAGCTTTGGGTCACCCGCGAACACGTTCGTCTTGCAATACGGGGTGACGTCTCCGTAGCTTTACAGTTCTCTTGTTGGCTCTAGTTCAACGACGAAGGGCAACCCCATTTAACCGCCGACGAACTCACCAAAGCAGATCCAGATTCTCAGCTGCTTCCTGGAGATCGGAGACTGGAGACTTGTCTAGGCACCTGGTCGAGATGCGGCATGGGTTGCCTTTGGCGCTCCAGCAACAGCCCACGATGCTGTTGACTGGGTCTATCCCACATTTCTGGCCGGCGTGGCACGTAAGCGGATACTCTAATCTCAGTCAGCCCGCAAAGGAATCCTGCTTCCATGCTCGGGGGATTCTACTTGGGTCCCCAGAGATCCAGCCGCATGTGTCCCTAGTTGAAGTTCTGCCTCTGCCGGTGACCGTGATCGGCGGAAGGGTAGACGGACCCTGAGCCCTTTCCCACATTGTTCTAGCTATGGGAATATGTCCGTCGCCGTGGTGATCCAGGACTGTCGATAGAAAGTCGACGCCAAGGAGAAAGACTCCAGATCGATACCGCTATTTGATACTTCTAGTTGTACTGGGACATGTACGCAGAAGCGCTGACTGAACGACAAAGAAAGCTCGCTGTAAGTGAATAGGGCACCGGTGGTGTGATTTTGCTCCCTCGTTTGCTCCTCCGTGATCCCGTCATACTCGCGTTGCGGGTGCATGTCAATCATACGAGCAAGCAGCTGAATCACAGGTGCCGCATCGCACCCGTCTGGTCCGGTGTTCCGATGGACGCCGAGTTTCGCACGCAGGAAAACCAGGCCGACCTGTTGATTCAGGTTCGGAAGGTGATTGGATCGTCAGCGTCACGCGCGGTGAGCAAGAACAAGTGAAAGGAGCACTCTTGGGAATATCCCTTCATAAAACACGCATGTCGGTTCATCGTGGGATAGAAAGTCTTGATTCATGGGCCGGTGGCGTGTCGTCTGCGTCAACATGTTTTCCACCAGAGTCCATTTCCCATAGGCTCGATAGCGCTGATCTGTTGCAGGGAAACAAGGATTGGTTTGATTTTCCGATTCGACACGCCCAAGTTTCGTTCAGTGTAATTCACCTCTGGCGTCCCAGTGGCCTTCCAAGTTGGATATGCGCGCGTTGAACGGCACGGCGTCGAGACCCGGTGGCGGTGGCTCGTGATACATAGAAATAGCACTTCTGATCAACATCACAGTCCTGTGCTACTTTGTCCCGAAAAAAAGGACAAACCCCTCCGGTGCAGGTGACCCAGGCCAGCAGTGTGCCATGTGCTAGCTGTCAGGTTGTGATGCCCTGCTGCCGGGTTATGATCACTCGCACCCAGAGTCAACTGGCCACAGGATTAGTGAAGCCATCTTTGCGGTGCCCGATCCTCCGACAGTTGGTCGCAGCTGTCACTTCCGTCTCACCATCTCCAGCAGCCGGCCCACAGAGTCATGCAACCCATAGGTTGGCCCGTTGAAGATCCATACATGGCAAAGGAAAAAGAAAACATTATTGCCACAGCCCGAACACACTCGACTCGAGAGAGCCGAGACTCACCCACGGTGTCCAAGTGGCAGTGATAACGTATTTCCCTTCATGGTCTGTCCGTCCGTCCACAACGATGGATGGATCGGCGATGCGTCGGAGGCTCGGAGGAAATCAAGGAACGGCTTTGAGATGAAACTACGGAACGTATTTCTCGTCGTTGTCTCTCAGTATTCAGCCCTGCCCAATATTGTTCAGCTGGGACGGCCGTGCAGAGCGTTTGGAGTCTCCATGCGGCGAGCTATTGCTGTCGGATTATCAGCGTCTTCTATGCGAGCGAATTGCTGCAAGTACCGTCAATGGACAAAGGGCGGGTTCAAACAAAGGGCGGGTTCAAACAAAGGGCGTCAACGGCTATACGGGTACAACCATAACCCCACGCCACGCGGCAAAATAAGCGCATTTTCTCCGGTGGAAGCCGGAGCCGGAGCCGGGGCCAAGCACTCGACGGACCGCCCGCGACACTGTTCACCGAACCGTACAGCACTCAACGCGGTCTTCCCGGAGTGGATTTGTGGCATGGGAGCATGCTTGGTGCGTGTTTTCACAAAAGATGGGAGGTGTCGATGGCAAGGTAGGATCCTGCAAAGTCCTGAATCCCGTGGAAGCCTGGCTCAACCACTTGCCTTGGCCCTCCAGTCTGTGCGGCTGCGGGTGTGGCAAAAAGTGGCTTCCGAGGTCCTTTCTTTTTCTCCTGCTGCTGAGCTTGGCCCCTGGTGCTGCCACTGTAGCACTGGACCTGGCACCCTGCAACACTGCAAGAGGCGGCAACCGGGGACGATTATGAGATGACGTGCCGAAACTTCCTAATTCTCTCGACACCGTTGTCCATGGCGGGTCGCCATCGTGATTCGTGGGCCACATCAGGGTAGTAGTGTTCAGTCTCGGGCAGAGAGTGTCGAGTAATTAATTGTATGACCGGCGCCGCAGGTTGGAGGTACTTCATGATGCCATATGCGTGGTATCTGTAGTGATGACAAAATCAATAAAAATCCATAGAGACCGCGGTTGAACGAGGCTATATAGACCAGTCAAACTGCAAGACCTGCTTGAGCTGGAGGCTTCCTTTGCGCTGTTTCGTCGCCGGGCGTTGGCCCCGTGCTCCGTTTGCCACTGAATCAACCCGTGGAGCAGAGAGTTTGCTCAATGGACTGCGAATTGCTAGCGGCAAAGACCGTGGGAGAGACGAGGCCGGTCACGAATTAGTGGTGTTGGCAGCTGTCGGCGGTTTCTCATTGTGTTGTACGAAGTTTTACGCGTTGGCGTTGTGGCAGGCGAGGGGGGGCTTATACGAGTACGAAGTACTCGGTAGACGGTAGGGACTGCCGTCTGGCCAATCGGGGCACACAACGCAATGTGGAGGCGGTCTGCCCGATTTAGACTACCTCCCCGCTAGGCTGGATCGAGCGCAAATCAAGATTCGGCAGGCGAACAGAACTAAGCCGAAACAAGCGATCAGCCCCACGGTAAGGATCCTGATTGGTCCCAACCGCCCACTGGGACCTTTCCATACTAATTTATGCGTAGGAAGAATTAGGTACCCTCTTCTATTAATGCCTTGGATTTCCCGGTGTCATCGATGCCAGACCGATTGGTGGCAAGCCGGCCGAATATTGGGGCAAGGAAGAAGTACATATTTTCCTTTATAGACTGCGAGCAATCCGCCGTCTTGCAATCCTGCATGTGCATGGGTTGGTGCGCATTTCAGCTGAACCGGGGGACGCCAGACACTAGGACTTGCAGGGGCCCGCCAGCCACGGGCCGCCATTGACGCGTTCGCGTTTTGCTCCCATTTATTGCAACAATGTATGCCTGGTTCTCCTTTTGCTGCATCATGGGGAGCTGCAGCTCGGAGAAAAACAGACACCGGATGGGCCTGGGCATGGTGTTGTCGAGACCCGAAGAAGAGGTTTAACTGGCTGCTGCTAGCATCGCTTTGGCATATGCTGGTCAGCAACCCGGGTTCCTGGGCCTTGGTCCCGCCGGTTCGTGTGTCGATCGACCAACCAGTATCCATTGATTGCTGGTGTTGACCGAAGGACCGCTGATGGGAATCCATCTCCAAATGCCTGCCTCATCGATGTTCTCGTCCTCGCCGCTCACACCAACGCTGTTGGCACGACGCTGTCGCCGTCGTCGACACAAGTTGGTCGCAAACGCACGGATTTTGCTGGCTGCCGAAGCAGGGAAGCCCAAGGAACAGGCAGGAGTCCATGCAGTCATGCTGGTGAACTGCGACGTCACGATGCGACCCAACGAGTAGATGAGGCTGCTGAGTGAGCATGCCTCAGGTACCTACCTACCTGTGACGGTGCCCAACATGTCGTGGGAGCTTCCTTCCCAAACGAGTGCAGGGCCAGGGCATGCGGGGCCCATAGATGGCGCCTTCCATCGTGAACCAGGCGGCGAGGTCACGAGATTGACTAATACCTGCTCGTAGGTACTCCGTACTCCGTCTTGTGTCAGCTTCGCGTTGCTCCAGCCTCCTCTTCTTTCTTTTTTTCGTGCGGCTGCCAGTTCATCGCGATTCGCCACATCCGAGCCCTTGCACCAACCAGAGTGCGACCGTGTACCCTGTGGCTCGTCCTCCTGTCTCTGGTCGTTAACCGAAACCCTTGACCGGGGTCGTTGCGCATCAGGAAGCCACACATCACCTGGAATCGTCGGAAGAGGATGCTTGCTCGTCTGCACATTGGGCACATCCTGGGCCGCCTGAACAGGTGGGGGGGACTGATGCGGTGCTACTGCGTACGACGCCACGCCGACGAACAGACCTGCACGATGACTTCGGCCGCCGACAAAGGCGCGAACGCGCCCACGAAGCACGGTCTCTCGCTCTTGATGCAGCCCTGTGTGCAAGCCCCCGCCGTCTTGGCTGCCCCATGATGCATCATCGGATAATAGCTGAGGCCCAGCTGATGAGGCTTGTGCGCTGACGTTCACAAGACCTGCCCTTATCTCCAAGACCGTCAGTGGAACGCCAATCACGATGCATATCGCCTTCTCCCGGGCTGCTCCGTACCTCTAGAGACCGGGCGAGTGACGTCTTGGTTGCAACTAGCCGACCGAACCTGAGCACAAGTATGTATGTACATACAGCATGTGGTGGTTTGCTACCCCCTCCCGCCCCGCTGCAGCCCAGAGACAAACAACTCGGCCCAGAGACCCTGGCACACGGATGGTGGACGCGACGGGCACCTGCTGAGCATTTTGCGACGGGGCTCCAGATGGCATCCGTGGCATGCATCCATCGACCGCCAGACAGACCCACCGTCTGTCTAGACCTTCCGAGGCCCAGCCCGACAAAACAGCAGGGAAGAAGGAAAACCGGGGCATGGAACGGAGCGACGACCCATCGTCCGGGGTCTCCGTACCCCTGTCGTGTGCCGGGGGCTGACGCCGCTCCTAGTCACTGCACGCTGCTGGTCGCTCCCCACCTTGGAGTCTTGGACCCTGGCCCTCCGCTCTCCGCTCCTTTCCTCACGACGACCGAGGGCGAGACAGGCTTCAGCAAGGCTGATGGGCAAACTAACACGCCCAGAAGCCCTGACCTTGACTCAGTTGGGAATTCCGACACTTCGGCGCTTCCTCCGTCGTCCCATGATCGAGTGCAAATGAGAACCCTCTTGCTTGTCTGAGCATTGGCCGTGGCAACCGTGTCTCCATCTCTGGAACTTGCCTCACCGTGTCCACTACCTCAGGCCCTCCCTTTCCCGGCCAGTGCAACTGCTATTCTTCTTGCTCAACTGCCCAGCTGGGCTTACCGGATCCGTAGCCTCTTGCGACTTGCTGCTCATCTGTCACGCTCAGTCCCGGCTCCCTCGCAACCCCACGCCAGAGCCGAGGTCTCTTTTTTAACTGCCGCGCACTCCCTCTCGCCTCGCCCTGAATCTCGGGAACACCCCATCTAATCATTCCTCCACCTCTCCCACCCCGGGTGTGTTGCTTGGTTTGAAACGCTGTATATAGCAGGTAAGTTGGCAGGCGAGCACATTGGAGATGCGTGCATCTCCTCCTCGCACTACCTATTCTTACCCGGTCCTTGTTCCGCCCAATCCCATATCGATGTTCACACCTCCGCCCCAGCCCCTAGCCCTGCCCAGTGCCCTGCCCAATACCCTACCCAGTGAAAGCCATTCCCGACGAAGTGGATGGACATATTGTGGTCAACTGGACCAGCCTCCGCGTGCTTTTCATTGTTCTTCTGCGCATCGATAGTCGTTTCTGAAGCCTCGAGAGCCTCCTATACATCTTCCCGTCTCTAATGATTGTGCCCGCAACGCGTACAGACCCTCGCAGTTGTTAGATGCGCCTGACCGCGTCTCCTCTCATCATATAATTTCTCCGCACCGCTCGCCACTCCTGCTGAACCCAAACATCTCTCTACTGCCTTCTTCTCGAGAGCATGAAGACTCTGCCTGGCCAGTCAACACATTCCAAGCCGCTGCCAGCTCTCCATACCCCTTCCCCGATCCACATCTCGCGTCTACTTTTATCCCGACATGTCGAGGCCGTTCCGACACGTAAGTTTAACATCCCGGCCGTGCCAGGGATCCACCCCTGGCACTATGTCTGTGGCCACGCTCACCGCCGTCGCAGCCCTTCCAGGAATCCCAGTTCGACATTTTCGAATGGTACCCGAAGTATCAGGCTTGCCTCCGATTCTTTGTCGACCATACCCAGTACAACGGCCCAGTCCAGACCGTCGCCGCCTGTGTCAACATCAAGCTCCCCTTTCAACAGATGGCCGGCTCTTCCGCGCCCTCAAGTCCCTCTTCGGCCCCCAGCCGGCCGCCGGGAGATGCCTACGGCTCCGTGGCTCTCGTTCCTTACGTCCGTCGCCTCGTGGCTACCGGTTTTGACACCCCGGCAGTCCTCCACGCCTTTTTCGGTGATGACTGGCCCGAGGGTGTCGGCCCTATCCACGAGACGGAGCGGAGGAACTACCTCTTTGCCGCAAAGAGCGATACTTGGCTGAAGGTCAAAGCTAACTATGACATGGCGGATGGCCAGACCATCCCATTCCTGCGTCCCCTGCAGGGCGTGACAGAGAAGGAGATTGTCAACGCCGAGGCCAACTGGAGCGACTGGCTGGCCATGCAGGACTGGATGCTGGGCCCTCTGGCTCCTCCCGGAGTTAGTGACTCGCGAGGACCGAGAGCCCAGGGGGACTGAAGAATAACGACACGAGGGCACGAACGGTTCAAGAAAACCAAATACTATACTCCCAAGCCGCAATCATGCTTCGGGACACGCGACGTCCTCTCCCAGGGGCAGTGTCGGGAGAAGACAAGCCTACAGACAACCGGGTTCAGGGGGGCGATAGTAGGGAAGACGGGATAGCAGACACGAGGGGTTCAGGGCCCATGTTGGATACCGAACGGTCGCCATGATTCACGAAGGGAATACTACTACTAGTAGTCTCCGGAGATAATGGCCATTGGGACCATGGACACGTTGCAGGCTAGTCGAGATGCGAGAGCCGAACACATCTTGCTGGCAGGCGCGGCATCCGAACACGAAAGAAGATCTTTGGTGACTCGATTCTAAATCTTCGTTCCCTCCCGTCACAAACGCGTGTGAATTATATTACACTATCGCCGCCGACGCCGAGGCACCGATATTAAAGCCGAACCACGGGTTGCCGGTTCAAAACGCCGCGTCCAAGGCACCCCTCCCTGAGTGAGCAAATGCCTTGGTTCTTCAACCAAGGCCTCTGCCGCGGATAAAAACAGTGGAAAGGAGAAGAATAAAAAGTACTGCAGGGCTGCTTTGCTCCTTGCGATGCGGCATACCTGGGAAAGAATCTTGAACCCAGCCACCCATCCCCCTCCCGGTCCAGTCCGTGCCAAACGCCGCAACCCAACCTTGATCCAATGCAATGAATGCACTTTTGTACCGCCATTCCTTTACGTGAGACCAATGTACCTGCCAGCCGCAAGACAAAAATGTTTGGGAGAATGGTGATAACAGAACAAGTCGGCAGAAACAAGCAAGAGCAAGAGCAAAAGCGAGGACGTAACCAAGCCAGGGTAGCGTACTAGTTGAGGAACCCTTTGCACGCTGCGGTGCCGCAGAGACAGGGTATGCGATCCAAGCTGCCAATTTCTCGCTCGAATTTGTAGTCGTATGTCAACTCCTCGTCTGTGGACAGAAAAACTGTTAGGCTTGCGTGTCATAGTCATGCGGCGAAGTAAAGGGATGCCTTACTCAGAGCAATGTCTCGGAGGGCATAGATGACGATTCGCTTGCTGCCCTCGACCTTGATAATCTTGGCCGTGCAGTTGGGCATGCAGCTGTGGTTGATGAATCGCGCAATGCCCCCCTTCTTGGTCGCGTCGACCACTGTGTCGTCGTCGATGCGGAACAGATAACTGCTTCCTATGCCGCTCTTGAGGTACCGCTTCTCGCGGATCTCGGCAATCTGCTGCCGCACCTCCTCGCCGACGTACTCGATGATCATGTCGTCCTTGCCGATGTTTTCCATGGCGTAGAGCCCCCAGTTGTGGATGGCGGACCGGGCAAACTTGACCGGCTTCTTGCGCTTCTTGAGCTGGTTGAACTTGAACACGTCCGAGTCTTGGCCCAGCGTCTTCTTCTGGTCGTTCAGGTCGGCTACGTATCGGCGGTTGCTTACACGGTTGGCCCGGGAGTTGCCCTTGGCTATGAGTTTCTCGGCAGCCAGCTTCGCAGCTTCCGACGCAGCTGCGCCGGCGTCTTTTCCGTTCTTCTTGATACGAGCCTCCCGCTCTTCCCTCGCCTTCTGGACCTTGATATGGTGTGGCAGGTACTTTGATTTTTCAAAGTTGAGAATCTTCTTCGCACCTTCAGTCCGCGCGCAACCCGTCGGGTTCGGCACATAGTAGCCGCCAATCGAGATCGGCTTGCCCAGAGACCCCTTTGACGAGTTGAGCTCCCTGACGCGGTTGCGTTTCCATAACCACAACTCAGGGTTGCCAATCTCGCCAATGTTAAACCTCCTTTGAAGTTTGGCGAGATCAGGAATATCTTTGGGTCCCAGGGCCAAGCCTTGCAGCGAGGAGATGTCTGGTTTGAAGCCATCCGGAAGAGTCAAGGCTGCGACCATGGGTTCCGTTGCGAAGAACTTCTCGTCAGGCTTTTCTGTAACGGGCTCGGGTTGTTGTGGCGCGCATTTCTCGACCTTGACGGGCGCCGGGGTGGCCTCATCATCTCCGCGTCGAGTCTCCGTCTCCTGCCGTTGCTTCAAAGCCTCTCGCTCCTCGAACATCTGCTTCTTCGTCTTCTTCTTCTGCTTGAGGGGCTTCTTCTTTGAAGCCTTTGCTGCTTGGGATACAGGGGTTTCAGAGCGAGACAGGCCGCTGTTGACAGCGTCGATGTCGAGGCTCACGTCTTCTGAATCTTCCCGGCCATTGATCCGCGGGTCGACATGGCTGACCTTGACGCCAAATGACTCTTCGTCGAGTTTCTTTTGACGCTTGAGCGCAGTTTCGAACGACGACTCTAGCTTGCGCTTCTTCGACAGTGGCCCATCTGTAATAGCTAGGCTGGCTTCTGTCATGGAATCGTCTTCCTGGCGGCCCCAGGACCCCAAATCGTCTTTGGAGGCTTCATCGTCCGTGCTCATACGACTACGCGGCCGCGACTCAGGCTCTTCCGTGTCACGCACCGCCAATGGTCCAGCGTCGGTTTCCTCATCAGATTCAAAATCGCTATCCATGCTCTTAAGGCGATGATGCAGCGATCGGAACGCGGTACGAGCCGCAGACTGTCGTTTTCTGGAAAACGGATCGACGAAGGCGCTGCGGTGCAATTGCCCCTTTGCCTTTGTCTTGCGTATTCTGGGTAATGCCCTTGGTTCAAAGCGGCCGGTGCGTCGTTCAATGGGATCGGCGCGAGAGTTCGGTGTTCCCACTCTGGGGTTATCATTGCCATCGTCAAAGGCCAGATGCTCGTCGTCGTTCAGTTGATCAAGGTTGAGCTTCCGCCTCTTGGCAGCGTGGTTGGCAGGGTCGAGGAAGTCGGAGAGACATGGCGCCGCAACTTGGGTGCGAATGTGGCGAATCAAATGCTCCGTCAGCTCTCTGCGAACGACTTCCACAGCCTCAATGACCGGGTCAAAGTTCTTTGCCCGCTGCTTCTTCTCTTCCTCCCAGTCAGCCTCCTCCTCGCGGCGGCGGCGAGTCACCTCTTCATCTCGCCGTCGATACGTTGAAGTTGGCGGCCTGTGGCTTCTCTCCGGGTTCGGACTAGGCTTCCGTGTCGAGTCAGCAGCAGCATTGGGGGGTCGTGGTAGACACAACTGCATCGTCATGTCGTAAGTGAAGAACTCGGTGTGGTTGACAGCCCTGAAGCACCGCTCTGCTTCTTGCTTTCCGTTGGGAGAATTTCTGAAAACGACGTAGAAGCCAGTTCTATCCAGCCGGATATCATCGAATCCATAGTTCTTTAATCGCTTCTTCATATGAGGTATGATGCTTGGCAACACGGGGACACTATCCGCGGCAACGAATATATAAGGGAGGTCGGTAAGCTGAGATGCAATGTTCTGTGGTTCGACGGTGCTTTTTGGTTGCGGTGCCGCCGCCGGGATCATCTGCTGCGGCACCGGAGCTGACGGCTGCCTCTGTGCCGCGGGTCCTTTCGGTGCTGTCGGGGGCGGACGCACGAACCCGGGTGCGAGCGCAGGAGGGGGTGCAGATATGGAGGAGGATTTCGGACCAGTCGGGGGTGGCTTCGGAGCAGATGACGATGCTCGTGCCAGCTTCTCTTTGTTATGCTTCTCCCTCTCCCGCTTCAGGTGCTCCTCCAGCATCCGCCGACTCTTGCGGCCTTCAGGGTCATACTCCACCTTGACGACATCGGCATCAACCTTGATCCCGCGCGCTCGCACGGCACGGCGCGCAGCGTCCATGGCAGAGACCGGCGGGCGGCCTGGGCGCTTGGAGTCGCGATAGCGGATTGTCGCGAACCCGAGGTAGCTGCCGGTGTCTGGGTGCATCTTGTTGCTGCTCTCGGCAATCTCACCAAACGTCGCGAAAATCGCCGTGATCTTGTTGAACGGGGCCAGAGGGTTGTAGCGGGTAACAACGATCTGCGTCGGCGGGCCGGGGCCGATGGATGTCTTTGGGTCGTAGGGGTAGGGCCTGAGGTTCTCCAGGGCATGGCGCAGGCGAGCCTTGGGCAGGTAGTAGTCGGTGTTGATGTATCCCAGCCGATCGCCGGCCTTGGCCAGCCGCGGATCTAAAGGGGGGGCGTCATTGTCCTATCCAAAATTAGCCATCAGTACAAACTGGACACAACATGACGCCCCCCCCCCTCCAGCTGGGATAAAAGTATAGTTGTACATACCAATCCGAATTCCTTGTAGGTCGGCTTGGCATTCTTTCTCGCGCCTTTGTTGCGCAAACGATCGAGGATCGGGTCATATGTGCATTTCATGCCTTTGACGGACGGCAAAGGGTCTCGAGCGGGGACGTGCTCAGCCGATGGACGGCCGTGTGACAAGGAGCCATTGTTAACGGCAGGTCGGGCATGCAGAGAGGCTTGTCTGGCCTGGTCGGTGGGCGCGGACGCGGGAATTTCTGGCTTGGGTGCCGGGGCGGGCGAGTTGGAAAGCGAGTCTCTCAGGCTGGATGAGGGAGCGGTCGCAGATGGACGCAGCGAACTGCTAAAGATGGACGATGCAGAGCTCGCGTGCGAGCTAGCGGATCCGACAGTGCTAGACATCTCTGCAGTGGGAGACTCGTTGTCGTCGGCGTGGGGGTGAGGGTGAGGAGCGTCCGTCGTCGTCGCGCTCGCACCCAGCGCGGCAGCAGGCTCTCGAGACGAGTCGGCCCCTGAGATGCCGCGGCTGGAGCGCTCGCGGTCTGCCGCCCGGCCCTGGGACTGGGCCTGGGCTTCTGCCCTGACTTTGGGGGCGTTGGGAAAGAATTGCGCGAAACTCACGCCTGGTGGGGGGCGAGTCATCGTGTCGATGAGGCGCGCCTGTTATCGTTTGCACCGTATCGCGACCATGATACCGCGCGCCGCAGCCTGGAGCCTTCACCATGCAGAGTATTGGCCGTGTGTGGGCGGGCTGACGGTTGGCAGGCCCGTGAAACGCGCTGGGGCAACGTCCACGCGACCGAGATGGGGCGGCGTTGGAGCGGTCGCGGTCGGTGAGCGTCGGCGGCACGGCAGCGACAGCGACAGCAATCGCAGGCGAGGGGAGATAAAAATCCCGCGGGTGAATGAGAGCGGCGATGGCGACCGCAGCGCGAGTGTGAGTGCGTAGCGCGGTCCACGGTCCCGGGGGCGAGCGCGAGTGAGTGAGTGAGAGGGTAGGGAGGAAAGATGCGTGGCAGAAGTCGAAGCTTGTTCCTCTGTTCTGGTGGTTCAGGGATGCCAAAATGCAGCACGGGCCGGCCGTCGGAGATACGATTACCCGCAACTGGCAATTGATCCATGGCGATGCGGCTCGTTTGCGCTTGGCAGAGGCGAGAGCCTAGGTGTCTGCCGAGATTCACAGCTGGATGATTTACTGGCAATATTCACCGGCATGCCAGGTCAAGTCCGGAAACTCATGAATGGCATCAATCCACATGACTGCGCACTAACAAGATACGTGTACATACAAACGAGAACCGAGGCGTGCAGCCTCCTTTTGCAGGCCAGACGCCGGCGTTTTCCCCGAGTTCCATCGTAACGGAGGCACCCGCCCATACGGCCACAAACGCCGGACCAGAGCAGAGTCGTCGTCATGCTCGAAACCTCCATTCCCTTGCCCCAAAACTCCATGATCCGGGCGACGGCTTGAAACGACACTTAAATGGTCAACTTCAGCTCGAATTCTTCCTCTGCGTCGTCTGAATCCAGGTACGGGCCCCGCATCGGAGACAGATCCTCGCCGTCGACGTCATCAAATATCGACAGGAACTGAGGACGTGGAAGCTGAAGCTGCTCATGGGGTGAATCCCTACCTAGCACCCCTTGACGGATGCGAGCTGGTGTGAGAGTGAGCTCGGGATTGGCGTCGCGGGAGCCTACGGTATTGATGGGTTGGTTGGGCCGATTGCCAACGCTCCCTTCCCGAGGATGGATCATGGATGAAGCTGTCCGGCCCTTGTTATAGCCAATCGTGGTTCTTGATGCAGCCTCTCCCGCCGAGTTGCTGGCAGATGTAGCGGGGGCCATGGTGGCGGGGTTGGCGAGTCTGTTGCCGGGAATCAGCGCCGCGAGAGGCCGTCTAGCCGGTTTGTTGATCAGCGTGGGCTTGATCGCCGTGGCCTTCTGGTTGTCCGATTGGATGGCCAGTGCTGAAGCGGCCCTTCTCGAAGAGATGGTTGGGGGGTTCTTCGCGGTGACCCTCTTCAACGTTTTGCCCGGAGCAGGTTCGGTCGCTCTGTGCGATTCTGGCTTGCGGCGAATCGCCGTCGCCGTCTCCGCAACGTCGTCAATATTCCAACCCAGCTCTGCTGTGTCGCGTTCATTGCGCTCATCCGCCTTCTTCAACACTGCCTGCATCTCTTCGTCGAACTTCTTCTCCTCCCGCGACACTCCGTTCTCGTCCACGGGGTTGTGAAAGTGCTCGTAAAAGCCCTTGAGAAAGTTCTCCTTCTTGAGGCCTTCAAACGTGAGGCCGCCTGCCGGAAGCACATCGGACTCGTACGGCAACGGAGCAGGCTGCGGCGGGGCATATTCGGGTTCATCTTCGTCATCCGAGGGTTCGCCCTTGTCGGGCTTGATCGCAAACTTGATCGGCGCGAGGTCCACGGGCTTCGGCTTCGGCTTCTGAACGATGGTGAGTTTCGCCTGCGTCTTCTCAATCTCCTTGACAATGTCCTTGACTCCGGCGCTCTGGCCGGGCCTTGCCTTTGCGTTGGTCGTCTTGTTGCCCAAAGGAGCTCGCGAGCGCGCTTCTGCCCATGTTCCGTCAGCCCGGGGTCTTCAACACCCCCGTCCGTAGAAGAGACATACCACCCATCGGCGTCACCATCGCCTGTCGCTGGCCAGTCCCCTTCACCGTCAACCTGTCGATTCCCCCAGGCTTGGTGGCCCCTCCACCTACCGCCGTCTTGCCCGCAAAGGCCGTCCGCGCATTCTCGTCATTACGGAACCCGACGGGCGTCTTGGGATACCTGGCGCCAGGGGTCTTTGGCACCTGCTTGGACGCAGCCTGGTGGCTGTGTTCCAGATTCTCCTGGTCGCGATGCGCCGCGAGCATAGCGAACAAAGATTGTGCTATTTCTCGTGGATCTCTGGATTCGTATACTGTGGTCGATTAAATTGTTGGAATTAACCATCTCCGGAGCAATAGGCGCCTTAGAGTCAAGAATGCGTTGGGCCACGTCTTTCAATGCAGGTGATCCGTGCACGGAGTTGACTGGGCAACAGCCACACGACACCGTGCGAAGACCCTGTTGTGGCTGGCCTGGCGGAGTACGAGTACTCGTACGAAGTACTTCGCGCCACAAGCAAGCCACAACAGCTCGGCCGGGAAGGTACGTAATAATACGCAGCATCCGTTGGAGGGGCAGATCTCGACTGCTCCCTTCCCCATCCATCATCTCCTTTTCCTGGCCCCATCATCAACGTGTTTGCATCGCACATCTTCCACACAGCCGCGCTCATCTCCAACTCGACTGCTCCGAACATCGTTGATTTCCAATAAACTCAGCAAACATGGATCGCATCAAGGAGGTTCGTTTTCCTGCCCTGAAGCTCCCGCAACCCCGCCGGTGCCCAGCTGGTGGGGTAAGCAGGAGGTCGTCGAGGACCATGGCTGAACGCGGCGTCTAGAAAATGAACTCTCTTCGCCTCGAGGCCGACGATGCCGCCGCCAAGATCGAGGAGCTGCAGACCAAGGTCAAGGCGCTGGAACAGGATAACCTGTCCAAGGAGCAGGAAATCACCTCGTACCAGCACAAGATCAACCTGCTCGAGGCCGAGGTGGAGAAGCTCGAGACCGCCATCAAGGACTTCAAGAAGGCTGCCGATGAGGGTCAACAACACGGCACCCAGAACGAGACTCTCCAGCGACGACTGCAGCTGCTCGAGGAGGAGGCCGAGGAGGCGGACAAGACTCTCCGTGAGGCCAACGAGAAGTACGTGACACTCATCCAGCTCGGATGCTTATCAAGAGTACACACCGCCTTTGGCATTTTGTGATGCTGACAGTAGCTACGACAGGCTCCGACAAACCGATGTTAAGGCTGGGCACTTTGAGCGCAAGGTGCAGGCCCTCGAGAACGAGCGCGACCAATGGGAGCAGAAGTACGAGGAGATGGCGAAGAAGCACACGTCCCTCCAGAAGGAGCTGGACGAGCTCCAGCAGGAGATCGGCAACATCTGATTGTCCTGGCTTTAGTAGATACCTGTTACATATTACTACGACGTCGTTTGGCGGATCCTCCCGGGTCGTCGCAGTTCCATCTTGATGCGAGGAGTTGAAATGTGTGAGAACAGCGGGTGGTATGGCAGCAGCATGCAACATCTATTCTAGCAATATAAGCTGCCTTCCTCTGGGGTATCTATCGGCTCGTGCCCAGCGTGGACGCCTTCCACAGCTCTTCTTTCATTGATGCCTGTGTGATTTGACCTTCCGCTTTCTCTCCGTCAGCTGCCTCTCGATCTTGGATTCGTATCGAAATTTCTTCTTTTTCTTCTTTGGCTTTGCCGCCCCTGTTCCCTTGTTTTCCGTCTCCTTGTCCTCGCCGTTCCCGTCTCCTTCTGCCTCGTCGTCCGAAAGATGGGGTTTACTCAGCCCGTCCCGTGACACTGACACCGACTCGACCGTGACTGTGGTGTAGCGGTCCTCATCAACGTATTCTTCTTCGTGATTGACAATGTCTAGATCCGGTTTGTCGGGAAATCCGTCCCACTCGTCTGAGGCGCATTCTTGGAGGTCTGACTGGACAGGGTCGACTACCGCGCCAGACTCTCTCAGCATTCGATTGACCGTTTCGACGTGCTCTTCGACCTCTCGCCGGCGGTCGTTTCGCATCTAAACGATAGCATTAGCGTCTCCATGCCGAGACACGAGCGCAGACAAGACCAATCCATACCTGCTTGCGAGCGTCGAGCCTTTCTTGACGAGCTTGCTTGGCCGCCTGCTCTTGTGCATGCTTTATCCTTTGCTGCTTTCGCTTATGGAAGCCCGTGAGGAATTCGTGCCGTGCGTCCTTGTCGAAGGAGACCTCTTCGACGGCCGACGTAGCCTTTCGTTTCTTGCTCGGTGGCGGGAGAATGCTCTTCTTTGGCCTCGGCTTGGCAAACATGCTGAAGATTCACCCCCAAGAAGAGATTTCTGGTTCAATTTGGCGGCGTTTGTTTTAAATAATTGCTGTCGCAAGGTCCGGCCGTGTTTGTTTCACGAAAATCGAGAAACGTCAACATGCCCCTGCCAGGCCCACTCAACTTCCTTCACCGAGGTGTGCGCGCTCACTCAGTGGGGGGTCTTGCGCCTAACCCGCCAATTACGTAAGGCAGTGGTGTTGCATCACTCCTGGCTTCGACTGGCCGAGAGCAGCGGCCGACTGCTCATCAGATCATCGTCAACCATGCGTCTCCAGATACTCGCTGGCGCTCTGGCCCTCCCGGGAGCTGCTTTTGCCCTTTCGGATTCCTCCCCATGGGTTCTGCTGTCCACGTCAAAGTACGCGAGGCTCTCAAGGGAGGCAGCCCCCTTCAACTGCTTCGAAAGCTGACGGTCATCCAGGTTTCGAGATGCCTACAACCACAACCAGATCCAAACGAGCGCAGAGGTGTTGAGACACACCAAGGATATACTGGCGACGTGCCCCACTGACCGATACCTCGTCGTCACTCAGCCTGGCGTCCACGCCGCTGACCTACGCGGAGCCGACGGCTGCTCCATGCCGCACCTGTGCCGAGCTGTCCAGGACCGCCGCGTGCAGAGCCGGTATACCGTGTCCGAAGTTGTCGGCGATGTGGCGAATTTTGGTATAGCCAAGCACATCAGGACAGCGTGCGCAGAGAAGAAGAAGGTTGTCACTGTGGAAGAGATCGGCCTTGCGTCGCTGCCTTTCCATGATAGAGTCAGCACATTGTCTGAGAATGGTGCGCTCGAACCTGCAGCCCGGCCGACCGTGGGACCATTGCTGACAGAGACGTAGATGCGATCCTTGCCAGCAGCCTCGAGATGTCGACGAAGTCCGATAGCTACACCATCCTTCTCTTCTCGACACCTGCCGAACCAGCCTATGAGCCTGACTTTATTGACTCATTGCACATGGATCTTAAGAGGGATATGGAGGAAATCCCCACGCGCCCAGAGGAGAACAAGACGCAACGGGACACTCGTTCGTTGTTTGAAAAGTACCAGTTCTTCACTCCAGGTATGCCCCAGTTCGCTGCTTCTAAAGAAGAAGGCCTCGGCCCTGACCACATCACTAGGTATCTTTATGGGCCTTATCGTGGCCATCCTCCTCCTATCCATCCTATACGTCGGCCTCAATGCCCTGTCTAGTCTCGAGGTCTCATATGGTGCCTTTGAGAAGGAGATGGGTCCGGCTGCACAGAAGAAGCAGTAGTAATTAGTCAGATGCATGGGTAGCATGTCTGGCAATGACCCTGTAACATGTGTACGTCAAATAGGGAGTTATGGTCCGTGTTTTAGCCTGTTTGAGTCCCTTTGCGCGCGTTGCGATAGGGTCAAACGTATCTGTCCATCGTAGGACTCGCATAGAATTGAAGATTTGCTTCTTCATCGTCACTGTCTCGCCATGTACTTTTCAACCATTTTGCATCGTGACCGTTCTGTCGACACCAAAGAACGCCCGTACTCCCTTTCCAGTCATCAAAAATCACAGCGCGCATTCCTTGCAGTCCGTTCGTCATCGTAGCCTTTCAATGTCCGTCCCC
>NRSZ01000635.1:0-13254 GCA_002901185.1 Tolypocladium capitatum
CCCAGTCCCACCGCTGGCGAACAGGGATTGGCGGTAGCCATGGCCCAGCCGCGGGTACTCGGTACACGCCGCTGCGGCTGCAGACGGCTTGACGCCGCCCATGGGCAAGTCGTCTGTACGTGGCCAGTACATGCTCCTGCTCTGGCGCCACCGTCGGCGCGCCGCCCCCTCTGGTGCGCCCAACCCGTCAGCCAGCCGGCCTTAATAATGCCTACTGAGAACTGGCGATATAATCCAAAACTTATTAGACCAAGTCTCCTCCTCTCCCCGTGCGTCCTGGTTCTCCGCTTCCACCATTCCGTCTCGCCGCTCGCAACTTGCTCCAGGCGCGCCGAACGCGACTCTTCCGTCTCGTCTCCTCCTCGCCGTACCGTCGCTACCGACACGCCCCCCGGTCGCCCGTCGCCATGTCCGACTCCAAGCGCGAGGCCTCGCCGACCGAAAACGCCGCGCCCCTCAAGCGCGGCAAGAACCGCGGCTGCGCCAACCACTGCAGGCGCTTCTGGTGGCTGCACCTCATCATCTTCTGCTGCATCGCCGTCCTCGTCGTCTGTCTCGTGTAAGCATCAGCCTCCAAGCATCAGCCTCCCAACCCTGTCCCCTCCATCCCTTGTTGCTCGCCCACTTCGAGGCATGCGGATGCGTGGGGAAGCTCGAATCTGACCAATCATGCCTGCAGCATCTTCGTCGGCATCCCCAACATCGCCCAGGCCAAGCTCAATGACGCCGACCTCGAGGTCCACGGCATCAATATCCTCAACTCCCAGGCCGGCTCGTACACGATAGAGATCAACTCCACCATCACCACCGATGGCACTGTCCATGCCGACATCGACCCCTTCGACGGCAACATGACCCTCGCCGACATCCAAGACGCCCCGGCCTTTGCCACCCTCCAGTTCCCCAAGACGACTGCCGACAAGCATCAGGACGTCAACATCAGCCAGCCTGTGCAGGTCACCAACCTGGAGGCCTTCGACCAGTTCAACATCGCCTTCTTCCAGAACCAGACGGTGCGCGTTAAAATCGCCGGCAAGACCAAGGTCCAACCCGCCGGCCTCTCCCGCAAGTCCGACGTCGACTTCGTCAAGATCCTCGACCTGGCAGGCTTGAACCTTCTCAACGGCAGCAGAGTCGCCGATGGCACCGTCGATCTCAAGGCCAGCAAGGGCGAAACCAACTTCAGGGGCACTGCCGAGATCCCCAACGCATCCCTCTTCACCCTGGATATCGTACGTATTCGCCTGTCCTTGTTGGCTTTGGTGAATCCGTCGACCTCGCTGCTGACTGCTCCGTAGGGCAATGCTACCTTCACCAACTTTGCCGATGGCAAGAACCTTGGCAACCTCACCATCAATAACCTCTTCCTCCGCCCCGGCACCAACATGGTCAACGTCTCCGCCTCGTTGGACCAGCTCGCCATCCTCGGCATCATTGCCAAGAGGCCCTACTGCCAGAACGGCATTATTCCCTTCAAGCTGCTGGGCGTCGACGTCGAGAACCGCGGCCAAAAGATTCCCTACTTCCTTGCTGCCCTGGCAAGCGCCAACCAGACGGTCAACGTCGACATTGGCTCCATCCTCAAGAAGACGCTCGGCGGCTCCTTCAACCTCACGTGCACCAGCTGAGATGACTCAAACATATAGCAGGGCGCCATGTATGACGGAACGTTTCTCTTTGGGTACAGAGGGGCCCTCTTGTGTCGCGGCTAGCTGCGTTTTTGGTTCAGCATTACATCTTTTTTGTGTATAATCTGCAAGTATCTGTACGTCTCTGATGTATGGGCCGTGCCCCCGAGTTGGATACGATGTGTGGTTGAGAGGCGCATGTGACGGCGCGTTCTAATTCACGATACCTCGATGCGCTTATTAGTACAAGGCTGGCACAGCCCAATATAAAGTTGAATGCATTTCAGGCCATCGCTCCTATCCTGGTCTGCCCGTTTCCATCGAACCGCCTCGTGCGTGCGTCTTCATGTGCCGTCGTACAAGACCTCCATCGTACAAGACCTCTCCAGTGCTCGTAAAGGACCGATGTCCGGCGTCATCAGCTACTTCCAGCCGCCCCTGCGCTTCTCGCCCCTGGCAAGGCCACCGGCGCCCGACGCGGTGCCTGCGCCGGCAGCCGTGCAAGGCACGAAATCGATGGAACTTCTGCCGCCGCCTGACCGGTCTGCTTCCCTCTCCTTGGCGAGCGTCTCCCGGCTCTTCCGTAGCTTTTCGACAAAGGCCGACTCGGGAAACGCCGTGGGATCCCATAGGTCGAGCGACAACGTCGTCTCGTACTGCTGCTGCCCGTCGAGACCCGCAAATTCCAGCAGCTTGTCCATGACGCTCGGGTTCCGCAGCGCCGTAGACTGCTCCAGCTTCTTGTTGAAGTGCGTGCCCCTTTTCTTGAGCGAGAGGAATTGGTCAAACGTCTTGCTCACGCGGGGGGGCGGTGAGCCCGGTGGGGACGGAGGGATCTCCAGGTTGGGGACGGACGGGAGGGTGAGATGGTGGATGGCGGCTCGGTTGGCGGAGTACGGCGACGCCGGGGCGTCGGGCCCATCCTCATCGCCGGCCATGGGAGAAGCTTCCATGGGCGGCAACGATGGTCCCAAGGGAACTGCGCTTTGGGGGGGCGGCCCAGCGACGAGGGGACGTTCCTGCTGCTCTGGCTCTGGCTCTGACGGCGGCGCAGGCTTGGGGCATTCCGCCGCTACAGCATGATTTAGCACATCTGTGACACGAGGACTGGGATATTGCGCAAACACGATGACTCGCTTACCTGGTTTGGGCTGCGCCTCGTCAGCCTCGGTCGTCGTTGAAGTGGCCTTCGGGGACAGCTTGTGGGGTGAGCGTGAGTCGTGACGGGACGGAACACCAGCTTGTGAAGCGCACCTCTGCCGCTGCAAGATGCCGCTGCTGCGACGGCGGCTCCTCATCCCCCTCGTCGTCGCTGCTGGCATAGCTGACGAGAGCAGCCATGCTTTGCTTGCGCCGACAGTCACGCTCGCTTCATGAAATGGGCGCGGTTGCAGCGTCTCGCAAGGTCCTGCTCAGACGTCGTACTCGTACGACCGATAGATACTTCGTACGAAGTATCTCAATACGGAGCACTTCGTACTCCGTACGTGAGGCGGCAATACGTGAGGCGGCAGAATGGCTGAGACCACATTCGGACTCGCGCGGCATCCCCACGGCCTCCCATTGGCCGGCAAAACCGCGGCCCCAGGAGCCCCACTCCTATTCGGACTGCGCTCCCGAGCTGGCGGCAGCCGAACAAACTTGCATCGTTCATCGGCCGTCGAGAATCACCATCATCCCACGACGACTCCCATCGCGCTGCGAACAGCCGCCCGCCAGCTGAGCTCTCCACCAGCCACAGCCAGCCACTGCGTTCAAATTCCCCAAGACCCACCCTGGAGAGCCCTGTGGGTCGCGGCCTCCTGTGCACGCGCGCCCGACGCACCTCGACTCGATAACCTGGCCCAACCTTGGGACCGCGGCCAAAAAGTACTACTCACACACACACCTACACACACCGTAGCGTCTTTCTGAGCTTGCGAGACCACCATGGCTCGGCCAAGAGACTCGCGCTCACCAGCTCCTGCAGGAAGCCAAGACGGCTCTCGTCGCCAGCGCAAACACGATGATCGGCGGGACAGAGACCGACGTGATGACTGGAGGGACCATCGCCGACCCGGCAGGTCGCGCAGTCCGGATGTGAGGGGCCCTTCCTGCCTACCCTTTTCCCTTTCTCTTAATCTCATCATCGACAACCAGCACCAGCATCGTGATCGAGGCGGTCGTGGCCGCGACCGAGCCCACGACCGCGACCGAGACTTGATCCGCCGTCGAGAGCGCTCTCCGGCGCGCCGAGACGATGGCTACTACCGGGATGGCCCTCGCGACCCTCGCGGCCCTCCCGACTACCGAGACAACAGGGAACGACGCAGATCTCGCGACAGGTACGCAGCTCGACCCCGATCGCCGGATCGCAGGCGAAACCGCAGCCGTGATAGCAACACGAGCTACAAGAGCCGCGACGACCCCCGCGACAGGGCCCCCTCGCGGCGTAGGGGAACGGCCGACCCGTCTGGGCGCAGCGGCAATCAAACGGCGCCGCCTGGGGACGCTGCAAGGGCTAGACCCGACGAGGTTGGTCGTCTTTCTGCTCCGTCGTCGACGGCCACGTCTAACCAGACGCTACAGGGACAGAAGGCCAGGGCCAACGCCCCTCAGTCCGATGCCGACAAGAAGGCCGAACGCCTCGCCAAACTCGAGGCTTGGAAGAAGAAGAAGGAGACCGAAAGTCAGAAGCAGCAGGCAAAGACCCCTGGTGAACTTACCCAAGCCATCAGGCTTCTGGCTGAGATGGACAAGAAGGCAAGCATGGCCTCGCCGAGCTCTGCTTCTCCCGCTGCTTCGTCCGTCACCTCGCCTGTCGCTATGGATGAACCCGGCGTCGCGTCTCCTTCGCAGCCGTACGCTGGCAAGTTTGACCCGAAATCTATCGCCAAGAAGTCTGCTGCCGCGCGCTCTCACGACTCTTCCAAGCCCGTGTTAGGTTCGCTCAGTGTCCAGCCAGGGCAGCTCGCACCACCGCCAGCCAAGCAGGCTGATACGAGTAAGATTCTCCTCCGCTTACCGTGTTTGGCCCCCTGCTAACAATGCTCCAACAGCGTCGGCCTTGCCAGCTAACCGCGGAAAGGCCAGCGGCTTCGGCTTCGGAAAAGCTCAGGCGGAGAGCGACAAGCTCCCCAACAAGCGGAAGATTGACCTCGACGAGGAAGACACCGGCCAGCGGAAGCTCACGAAGCTCCCGGCCCTCTTGGTGGAGGCTGATGATACGCCTTGGGCTGACCAGGACGAGGACTACGACTCTGGCGATAACATCGCCGAAGACGAGGAAGAAGCCGTCGCCGCCGCCCGTGCTGCGCACGAACGACGCCTGCAAGCGGAAAATCAGGCGGACCAAGCCGGCGACGAAGTGGCAGCCGAGGCCAACGCACAGCCCGATGGGCAGATGGGCGGCGACCCCGTCACCAATGGTGAGCCCGCCAACGCGGAGCCGTCTGAACAAGCAGCCCTGCCTGAGCCGATGGTCGTCGACGAAGACGATGAGGATCCGCTCGACGCCTACATGGCCGACCTTGTGCAGACGGAGTCGAAAAAGCGACCCCAGCCTGGCCGTGCCTCGAAAAGGGTGCAGGAGCCGGAGACGTACTTCAGCGACGACGACAACGTCTTCGATGCCGATGGAGATGGCAACACGGACAATAATATCCTTGCCATGGCCAACAAGCGCAAGAAAAAGGACATACCGACTACCGACTACAGCAAGATCGACCTTCAGCCGGTCCGAAAGAACTTCTGGTCGGAGCCCGCCGAACTGAGCGCCCTCTCGGAAGCCGAGGTGGCGGAGCTGCGGCTGGAGCTTGACGACATCAAAGTCAAGGGCAAGGATGTCCCAACGCCGGTCCAAAAGTGGGCGCAATGCGGCCTCACGCGTCAGACCCTAGACGTCATCGGCGGCCTGGGTTACGACCAGCCCACGTCCATCCAAATGCAGGCTATCCCGGCCATCATGTCAGGGAGAGATGTCGTCGGAGTAGCCAAGACGGGCTCCGGGAAAACGATCGCGTTCCTACTGCCCATGTTTCGGCACATCATGGATCAGCCCGCGCTCAAGGACATGGATGGCCCCGTCAGCCTCATCATGACGCCGACGCGAGAGCTGGCTACGCAGATTCACAGGGACTGCAAGCCATTCCTCAAGGCCATGGGGCTCCGCGCGGTTTGTGCCTACGGAGGGGCTCCGATCCGAGACCAGATCGCCGACCTCAAGCGCGGTGCCGAAATCATCGTCTGCACCCCTGGCCGAATGATTGATCTTCTGGCTGCCAACCAGGGGCGGGTCACGAACCTCAAGAGAGTCACCTACGTGGTCCTCGACGAAGCCGACCGAATGTTCGACATGGGCTTTGAGCCGCAAGTGATGAAGATATTCGCCAACATGCGGCCGGACAAGCAGACGATTCTGTTTTCGGCGACGATGCCCAGACTGATAGACTCTCTTACGAAGAAGGTGCTCACGAGCCCGGTTGAGATCACGGTCGGCGGACGCAGCGTCGTGGCAAAGGAGATTGAGCAGATCGTCGAGGTCCGTGACGAGGACAGCAAGTTTTTGCGCGTGCTGGGGCTCCTGGGCGAGCTCTACAACCAAACCGACGATGCCCGCTCCCTGGTCTTTGTCGAGCGGCAGGAAAAGGCGGACGGCCTCATGAAGGACCTCTTGCTGAAGGGATATCCGTGCATGTCCATCCACGGCGGCAAAGATCAGGTTGACCGAGACTCGACCATCTCGGATTTCAAGAAGGGCGTCATCCCCGTCTTGATCGCGACATCGGTTGCTGCCCGTGGCCTGGACGTCAAGCAGCTGATGCTCGTCATCAACTACGATGCGCCCAACCACATGGAAGACTATGTTCACCGGGCCGGCCGGACCGGCCGTGCTGGGAACACCGGGGTGGCCGTCACGTTTGTGACCCCGGAGCAGGAAAACTGCGCGCCGGGTATTGCCAAGGCTCTGGAGCAGAGCGGACAGGCCGTGCCGGAGAAGCTCGACGAGATGCGCAAGGCACATCGGGAGAAGGTCAAATCCGGCAAGGCCAAGGACACGTCCGGCTTTGGCGGCAAGGGTCTCGATCGCCTAGACCAGGAGCGCGAAGCTGCTCGCCAGCTGCAGCGCAGGACCCACAGGGCTGAGGGCGAAGAAGACGATGACAAGGAGGAGAAGGAGGACCAGAAGGGTGAAAGGGCGCTCGACGCGATCAAGGCGGCCGTGTCCGCCGTCCAGGCACGCGACAGCCCCAAGGCTGAGGGGGTGGAGGCGGCCAAGCCTACCCCGAAAGCCAGCGAGGCTCCCGCGACCGGGGACAGGTCCAAGGACCCTCTCGACAAAGTCAGCTCGGCCGTCAGCGCCATCAACAGCCGCTTGGGCAAATCAGGCCAGCTCCGCTCCGGCCAACCCATCGACAACAAGGGCCCCGACGCCGGAGCCTACCACGCTACGCTCGAGATCAACGACTTCCCGCAGAAGGCAAGATGGGCGGTCACGAACCGCACAAACGTGGCCAAGATCCTCGACTCGACGGGCACATCCATCACCACCAAGGGGACTTTCTATGCGGCCGGCAAGGAGGTTCCTCCCAACGGCGACGCGAAGCTGTACATCCTCATCGAGGGCGACACCGAGGTGGCCGTCAGCTCGGCCTTGACGGAGATGACGAGACTGTTGAGAGAGGCGACGATTGCGGCGGCGGACGCAGACAGCAGAGCGCCCGCGAGCGGACGATACATGGTTACGTAGTAGGCGGCGTCGTGTGCCGAGAGGTCACGCGCGTCAAGTGAGCAGGGAAATCACAGGGATGTCGGGCGAGGGCTTGTTCCCGGCTGCGGATATGATGTTTATGAATTCGGCGCACGGTTGGAAGCATCAGGGTGGCTGGATCTGTGACGGTAACAAGCCATCTTTGCTACTGTTGCTCTTCAGCTTGCTATAGGCGCATCGGTCCACGTATAATCAGGACGGAGACACGGCATGGAAGCTTGCTCACTGAGGCGATGGTGTGTGTGCCTTGCGTTGGTCGTCGTAAACTCCCGGTGTCCAACCAATGACGATGCCCTCGATTCGTTGAAATTCCCAATCGCTTACTCGGACCGATGGAAACTCGGCCATTTCGCATATGTTCTTCTACGCCCCCGCCATGATGGGCCTGAGCGATGGTCCCACGTCACGCTCCTCGCCTCAGTCCCAGTTCCGCGTCCGGGCGGCGTCGTCGGCGTCCCGGGCACGCTGCTCCTGCGCGCTCGCCTGCTTCAGCGTGTCGGAGCGCGATTGCCTCTTCTGGGCGGAGAGTTGGCTGTGCAGCTTGCCTCCCTTGCTGGCGGCCTTTGCGCGGGCCTGGCGTTTGCTCTCATGTCAACTTCGCGGGGGCTAGACGGTCTCTCGCGCGGGGCTGCTCAACGCACCTCTGCAGCCTCGGCCGCTCTCCTCCGCGCGTCATCGGGGGCGCCTCCGGCCGCGGACGAGGAGGCGCCCGAGGGCGGCGCGGGCGCGGAGCCGCCGAGGGTCCGGGGCGGGCCGCCGACTTTCTTGGGGACGGAGGATTTGCTCGGCGCGGGGGGCGCGGAGCCGAGGACGCGGCCGGGCGGGGAGGCGTCGGGGTCTTGTTTGCCGCAGACGTTGCCCATGACGTCGTCGGACGTGAGGACTCGGAGTATGCTGGAACCTTGACGGGAGGCCGTCGCGGCGTACCGTCGCGGCGTGTTAGTTATCAAGGGTGCAGAGGTCGGGAGATCGGTGCATGGGGGCGGCCGTGTCCCTGTCGCGGGGGTGGCTCGGCGCAGCTGTCGAGCGCGAAATGAAGTGAGGTTGACGGTGAAGATGTCAATGCACGAGTAACAACGGCGCGAGTGGGGCGGCTACCCTATACGAGCAGGCGACGACGGGCAGCAGGCGACGACGGGCAGCCGGAGACGACAGCCGACAGGAGACCTGGACAGGCGACGGGGCTCGGCCGGACGGCGGCGACTCAGCGCACGGGATAGACAGCCATGTTCTCGGCCGCAACGTGGACAGCCGCCAGGACGGTGCCTTGCGGGGATCGAAAAGGCCGGCGGCAGCCGCGGCCGTGTTCGCGCGCCTGCCCCTCTTCACTTTTCCTGCGGCAGCCTCTCGATCCGGCCATCCGGGTTCTCAGCCGCTGCGTCGATCCTGGCAACATGGCAACCGCGACTGTGCGTGCGCGGCTGCCAGCTGTAGTCGGCCGGAGCCAGCTGGAATCTCCCCTCTTCATATCCGTGCCCCTCACCTGTCCTCTCGCCGCCGGCTTCTCCTCATGGCCCGTCCTGATCCGTCTCGATCCCGCCCTTAGGCGCCGTTAGTCGCCGTTGCAACAGCGCACCCTGTCCCCGTCTGCCCGCGCCGCAATCAATTGCAGACATGTTTCGCGAGCTTGCCGAGTGCGTGCAAGAAGCTGTTTAGAACGCCAGGCTCTTCCTCCGCCGCTCTTGCGACTCCCGCTGCCTCCGGACCCATCTCGTCCTCGTCGGCCGCGCCGCCTTCTTCCTCCTCCTCGTGTTCATCGTTGCGCCTCGCTGCCGGGACAAGGAACGTCGCATACCGCCCCTCCTCGAATACCTCGCCCGCCGACTATAACCCTCTATAGCCCTCTGGGCGACTTCGGCCAGCCCCGACGTTGCGCCTAAGGCGCGTATCCCGTCCTCATGGACGCATCGCACTTGGCCTTCGACGGTCATGCGCATGCAAACGGATCCCCTGCCGACGACATGGCACACATGCCGCTCGACTTCGACTCGCTCATGGCCTCGGATCCCAATCTATCCCACGGACTTGGCCCTTTCGAATCCTGCATCAACGACGACTCTTGCCTCGACCACCATCACCACTTCCGCCTGCCCAGGCACGACGATAAACCGCAAAGCAGCTTCGCCCAACAGCTGCAGTCCCACGCATCCGCCAGCACCACCCGGAACCACAGCCGCACGAACATAGGGCCGCGACATGGCACGCCGAGCGCGGCCGCAAGCCCGCATCGCCTGAGCCAAAACCAGACATATTCGTGGGGCCATCTCTTCAACGACCCTGCGCTGGATAACTCTGCTCTCTCCGCCGCGACCTTTGGCCTCTGTCGAGATGACGACTGTGCGTCGGAGTGTAGCTCTGCGTGCGAAGGCAGTTGTCCCAGCCAGTGTGGCGACACTGGCCACGGCGTCTGCTGCGATGACGATGCCTGTGGCAGTATCCAGCTCTGTCTCGACCAGGCTTGTCAGGGTGCCAGCCATCCTTGCACGGACGAGAGTTGCCTGACAGAGGCGACCGTTGGTGAGCAACCTGCAGCCGCAGCCGGCCCTGTCATAACGGACACCGACAAGGAGGCGGCCGTGGCCCTGGCTTCTTTTGGCGAGAGCCAGCTGCAGATGGTTCAGGGAGGCTCCATGCAGTCGTCGCACGCAGCGTCGCCGCCATGCCGAGACGGGCCGTTCGCGTACATGGACCTTGCTGAAAGCATCCCATGTGGCAGCCTCTCCATGGACGTTCTGTTTACCAATGGACCGTCCAACATTCCCGACCAACCGTTCCAGACGGCCTTTGAGTACGCTCTTGCGAATCACATCATGCAGTATCACGACCTGTCGCGTGGACTGGCCCATGACGGCACCTGCCTGGCTAATGACCCGGGCCAAATCATATCAAGGTGCACATTGCCAAGGTTCGGCCACGACGACAATGTCACAAACCCTTACCTGTCCCAACTCCAGAGCCATGAGTGCGGTTTCCCGGTTCAGGACCCGGATGCCTTTGCTCATCATATTCTCGAACAACACAGGCCAGCCCTAGCGCTGCATGCCCAGCAGCTCAGATTTCCGGCGCCGCCTCCGTCTCAAGTACACGCGGACTGCAGCGCGTCTCGCCAACGTGGGTCACATGCGGGATGCCATGTGTGTGGCCATGGGGCGTATGGCGAGCACTTCTCGCCGTCACCGTCGCCCTTGACAAATCTATCAATAGGCCCGTCGCTTTCAACGACACCTTCTTCTCTTGCCACACCATTGCCACTGGGTTGCGATTCCGGCCTTGCAGAGCTATGTTCTATCAGAAAATCGCGAGGTCCCCTGAACGAGGCCGGGCCCCAAGGCTCGGCTCGGGAAGATCAGTTCCTCTGCCGCTGGGTGACCGACGGTGGCAGCCTCTGCGGCAAGCTCTTCGACGACGATGAGCAGCTGCAGAGACATTGCAAATTGGACCATCTCAAGAAGCTAAAGAGGGTTCGCGGGGGCTTCAGATGTGGGTGGGAACTCTGCACCAGGAATACGTGCTTCGCCCAACGGAGCAAAGTGGAGCGGCACATGCAGGTGCACACGGGGTGTAGGTACCAAGACGGCCCCTCGACGGTTCGTATGCTTGAAGCTAACGCTTGCCAGTCAAACCTGCTCTGTGCCACATCTGCGGGGTGGCATTGTCGGCGAAGCAAGCCCTTGACCAGCACATGAGGATTCACACCGGCGAGACGCCTTGGGTGTGCAAGCATCCAGGTTGCGACTGTGCGTTCAAACAGCAAAGTGCCCTTAGTAAATCCTCGCTTGCCCTTTCTCGAGCGTGCATATCGCAAGCTAATCTCGGGGACAGCTATGCATGAGCGGACTCACACCGGCGACAAACCCCTCGAGTGCGAGATTTGCCACAAGCGGTTCAGCGAGTCGTCCAACCTGTCCAAGCACCGCAGAACGCACAACGTCAAGGGCATGCACGAATGCCAACTTTGCGGCAAGGACTTTCACAGACTGGACCAGCTACGGAGGCACTTGGGCACCAACCACAAGGACAGACCCGAACAAGTGGACGCCCTTCTCAGCAAAGCAAAGACCAAGAGTCTCTCATACAAGGTGTCGAAACCAAAGAAGAACAAGGGCAAGGGCAAGGCAGAGTCGGACACTCACAACGCTGACACGCTGGACCTGATTGAAGATCACCTTCAAGCGTCGTGATTGGCCAAGAGTCATCAGGCCAACGGAGCGAGCAAGTCGGGGATACGCCCCTTCTTTCCCTATAATGAGTAACGGCGGTATTGTTAAAAGGTTGGCGTTGAGGCGATCTTGGAGAGCCGTGAAGACGACGGCTTAGAAGGACCAGTTTTTTTCTGCATGGGCCAGTTTTCTTGGCTCACGGTTGGTGGGTTGGTTTGTGTCTGCATACCCGATGATGCTTGATACGACATGGATTGGTCACGATGCTGTGTCAGTGGCCGGAGGCGCGAGCCGGATCAGTAGCGATAAAACAGGCACGGGGGATTACGAGAATAAGCCATTTGCAAATGCAACGAATGGCTACACCATTGAGCCTTGTTGCGATGTGCTTTCCCGTAAAGAGCACTCGTCGGAGGATGCCAGGAACATTGAGTCCTTGCCCGTGGCGAAAGCTCTACTCTGCATCCCAACACCTTGTCCCGACACCTTGTCCCGACACCTTGTCCCAACACCCTGCTCGTCACCGGACACAACGGTGGAGGTTTCCTCACTCCCCACGGCCTCCCCCAAAGGTGGCGCAACCATTCACCGCAGCATGACCATGTACCACGGCATCATCATGTTGCCTAGAAGACGAAGCGAGCCTCCAAGCCTCCAATCGTGGCGGACGCGAATAGACAACGGCAGTTGGACCAGCTTCACATGGGGTACGAAGCAGTGGCAGGAGGGTTCGATCATGACCTCATTTTTTGTTTTAATTTATAGGCTGCTGATCGAGCGGCCCATCAAGGACGGCATCAAGGACGGCATCCTGCCCCCCAGAACGAGGCCCAAACCGGGAAATAAGTACAAATCAGACTGAGATCCCCCAGAGCCATGCGATGCAAATTTCGAAGCCTTTTTGTTGTTCGGAGAAAAAGCATGCCACGCCCCGATACCCCATTCCCTTCTACCCGCGACTCCTCAAGCCCTGCACACGCTCAGGCAGCCTGTGGCAATCGGTGTCAGCGAGGGCGCGATTGCAGGGTTTGGGGGTTCCCAGAGCCGGTGCGAGGGAACCCGCCCGTGTTCAGACGTGTCGTACCTTGACGGCAAACTTCCGTTGGGGGAAGTGCGTGTTGCGCTTCTTGGTCTTCTCCAGCACGCGGGCCTTGTCCTCGGGCGACAATCGGCGGCGAATGGCGCGGGTCTGCTTGGGGCGGAGGTCCAGAGGAGCGTACTTCTTGTTCTTGTAGAAGAGGCGGAGCTGAGAGCGTTGCTTGGCGTTGATGACGGTCAGGACGCGGGCGATCGACTTTCGCAGGTCATGGCTGCACACGCAAACACCCGTCAGCACTCCGGCTCCCCTCTGCCGTTGCACGACGCGGCCATCACGCCACCCGGAGTGTATGCTCACATCTTGTTCAGCTTGGTGCCCGACGAGGCGATCTTCTGGATGCGGAGCTGGCCCAGCTCAGTCTTGAGCTCGGCGAGCTGCTTCGTCAAATCATCCTTGCTCTTGTCCCAGAGCTGGACAGCCTTAACCTTGCCCGACGACTACAGCACCAGTCAGCGACATGCTCCTCATCGTCGTGCCAGAAACTCGGCGGGCCATGGCGGGGGGGTGCAATTGCGGCCAACATCGACGTCGGTGGGATTTGCGGCCGTAGGCGACGAATGCTGGAACATCATCGAGGCACGGGGGGGGGAGGGGGGGGCAGTAGACTCACCATCTTGA
>NRSZ01001315.1:271-19266 GCA_002901185.1 Tolypocladium capitatum
GGCCTACGCCCTATAAGCTCGAGATCGATAACGTAGCTATGAAGGTGAGCGCAGGGGCGCAATCACCTAATTGGCTGAACGCTCGGACGAACGCTCGGATGAATAGAATTTGCGAGCAGGCCTATAATAGGGGCAAAGCTCAACAGTTAAAGACCGCCTCGTCAGGCAATTCTCTTATGCAGGAACAAGGCTATTTTACTTCATCAATCGTATGCTCCTATCCGACAAACAGCGCATTGTGTGATAGTTATATTTTGTTTGAGATTAGTGCTATTTCAGCCGCGCCTGGAATTACGGTCGGCCCGATAGGCCGTCCCCCTTTCCTAGATAATCATCATCAGACCATCAATCGCAAGAGGCCACATCAGCCTATTACGTGATCCCTATATATATTTAAGTCCGCTACTAAAGGGTTCTCGATACCAAGAACAGGTAACGCGACCGTTTGAAGTGTATATGTTCCAAACACCCACGCTACGACGATACGGGTATAACGGAGCCGTAGCTAACTGCCGTCGATGCCCCGAGTCACCGTAGAGATAACCGACGACTGCGGCATGCGAACCTCTGAAGCGTGCGTGTCCGAGCCTACGCGTAGCTTAGGCACCACACGGGGCTTGATCATGTGTTCCCTGTATGCCCCGGCCGACCTGGCAGGGGAACTTGTTGAGCAACAAGGTGCAATGGCCTGTCACGGTTGGTTCGGCAAGCGCCAGCTAGTGTCATGCCGAATCGACCGGCGGCAGCGCCAACGTCCCGGCGTTTTGATTGTACGAGAGGAGCGTCGAAGAAGTGCCTCACTGGCGCGTCCATTGACGCACGACTCGATACAAGTGTTGATTTAGGTCCAACGGTTACGGGCGCCCCACGTCTGATTTCACGATTGTCAAGCTGGTATTAAGAATTGGTAACAAGGGAAAATTCTTCATTGTCGAAGCATCGAGATGGATGAGGCCTTTTATTTTACAAGTCCGTTCCTGGGGGGAATATGCCTTGGGTGTACCCTGGCTTTATCACACAAAGACGACGTCCCTTCTGTTCAGCGCCGTTCCCAATTCTATGCCGTCTATAATGCAATCCCACCTTCCATCGTGCACGCTGGCAGCTTATCCTTGTGTAGCAAGCCGCAAAGACTCCACACAAGGTACTGCCGAGTACTCCGCTCGGATATTAGAGCTCTATCATTCGATAGGAGCTTTCCCAGATGGGTGGGGAATAATTTAAGTCTTGAGGGAAAACATGTTAGTTTCTCATGATGGCCCATGCTGGCATTCAAAGGAGGGCTCGTCCGGGGGCTGACGTACAAACTTGGCCATGAGGGCAATCATCAAGTCGAAGAGACCAATGGCCTCGACGAAAGCGAAACCGAGAATGGCATAGGAGAAGAGCTGGCCACGGAGGGCAGGGTTACGGGCGACGGCCTGCAGGAGAGCGGCAAAGACGAGACCGATACCGATACCGGCACCAGTCAGACCGATGGCAGCAGAGCCCATACCCAGGTTCTTGGAGACCTCGACCATGGCCTGGGCGATCTCAGAAGAGTAGGCACGGCGCTGGACCTGGAAGGCATTGCGGGTGGTGGCCTGGAGCAGGCTGGTGGCCTGCTGACGCTTCAAGGTCTGGAGAGGGCTGGCAGAGCCTTCGACGATGGTTGTCAGCCATTGAGTTCCTCACTTGGCTCCCCCTTGGCTCGTCTTCGTGTCGTTCCCGAGCCGGAGCCAGGTCAGGAAAAGGTTTTCTCACCAGTGATGGTGCGCTTGGAGGCGGCAGCAACAGGAGCTCGGATGGCAGGTCGAGCAGCCTTGGTGGCCATCTGGGTGGCCAGACGGGATGCGAAGACACGGGTGGCGGCCATTGCGATGGTTGTGAGAGGAGAGGGTGGTGATGGAGGAGGGACTTGACTTGAAGGTCGGAAGCAAAGGTGAGGAAGTGGGAGCGTGGGAGAGAAGGCGAGCCGTGGGAAGAAAAGGGAAGAGAGGACACTGGAGCTTGGGGAGGGCGAGAAGAGGGTTCCAGTCATGGGAGATGGGCCAGGGGGTTTGAGGGCTTCAGCCGGGGCAACGGCCAGAACGAAGCAGGCCCTCAGATGGACGACGAGCGAGCGAGATTTTCACGGCGGCTGGACCTCCGAAAGGGTGTGAACTCGCCGGGGAGGCATGGCTGGTCGGGGGAAGCCGGGTGGGTTCACCAGAAGAATGGGCGACGGGGCCGGGAATATTCACACCAGGTTGAAAGTCTCCATGCCTGAGGCCTTGGCCGTTGTTTGCGCCTGGCGGGGCGGGCCCTGGATCATGAGCCGTTGGCCAGGTTGTTTTGGCGGCGGTTTACGAGGGGACAACGCTCGCTTGGACGGCGACGAGAGACGACGGGCCGAGACGATTCGAGCATACGGCGTCGGTATGTTGCAGCAAACAACATTGGGCTATGCTGGCCACGACGATGCCCTTGGACGGGGCATTGGGGGACCAAAACTCTGGCTTGGGGATGTTGTTGTCTGAGGCACGAAGAAAAAAAGGGCGATATCAAACTGATAGGCGTTGAGCGCAGAATCCGAACGAGGCAATGAGGCTGCAGCTGGGTTCCACAACATGAGCCGGACCAGGATCAGGCCCCCACTCGGCGACTTGGGTTGGTGGACAGAGCCAAGTGGCGCAGCTCGAGTGAGACGGCGCCTGACACGTGGGCGACTTGGGACATGGATGAGGACGAGCGCGGCCTGGGCCGGGAGAAAGGGGGGTCTGATACGGGAAGACAGCTCTGGACGGAGGCGGCTTCGCAAAGGTATAAAAGCGCCGCTTGGGTCCGCCGCGCGGGTCCGCGAGGCGACGGGAATAAGCCGCTGCCGCGACGACGGCGTGCCGAGACGGCGGTCACCTACCGGCACGGGCGCGATGCAAGCCGCAGCCGGCCACGGCCGTCGTCATGCAAGCCAGCAGCGACGACTCGCCGCCCCCGACTTCGCTCTGCGCGTCCCCGACGACTGGAACACGGGCTGCCGGCCCATGACGCTCCTCGGCTGCGCGGCACGGCCAGCAGGACACGGAGGCGCCGCTCCGTCGCAGCAGCCACCAATCTCGCACTGGCAGCGCGGATCGGATCTCGGCTGGGTGGTTAGTAGCGGGGGCGCCGAATCCCTGTCTCGGCGGCCGGGATCACCAGGGGAAAATTCTGCTCATTCGCCGTTGGCGCGGCGCGCTGCAAAAATGACGCAGGGACGAGAGGGCGTTTGCCGACGTCGTACGAGGTCGGGCTGTTTGCGGACCGGCCGTTGCGCAGTTTCACTGCACCGTTGCCTGCGGTCCGTGGCGGGTGAGCAGGAACAAGGTAGAGAGACAAGGCCGATCACGCAAGGCACGCAAACCGCCTCCTACGGCAAGGGACGCGGTAGAGGTGACGTTGCCTTAAGTTTCAGGCCCAGCAAGTGACGGACAGGGGCATGCCTGCGAGAATTTCCCGGAGCCGAGAGCACGCCAGGCACAGCCGCGACGCCGACCGAGGCCGCAAGGCTGCGATTGGGCGGAGCTGTGCCTGTCAATTCATGTCATGTATGGGTACCGTCCATCGTGCAAGCCGTGTGCCTCGTCGTCCTCGGCCCTATGCCTCGTCGTCCTCGGCCCTATGCCTCGACGCTCTTCCTCTCGCCGTCGTCCGCGACGCCCGCCACCGGCCGCCGCGCGTAGTCCTCCACGAAGCCGTTCGCGTCGCACGTCCGCTCCAGGCTGATGCGGTGCGTCGCGACGAACCGCCGCACCGCCTCCTTGTCGACCCTCACGCGGTGCACCTGCCGCACCACGGCCGGCGTCTTCTCCTCGCTCTTGACGGGCGAGTCTTGCCTTTGGCCCGTGTCCTGGCCGGCGTCTGCGCCTCCGCCGTCCTCGGCTCCGGTCTCGCCCTCGACCTCGCCGTCCTCCATCTTCTCGGGCTTGCCCGGCCCGATGCCCGCCTCAACCACGACGCCCATGTCCCGCAGCACCGCCAGGCAGTCGTCGGGCGAGATCCACGTGCCGTGGCTGACGTCGTCGACGTCGACAATCGTCTCCGGGCCCGCGCCCTGCTGGCCGACGTCGAGGCTCAGCAGCCAGCGCGCAATCTCCCCGGACCAAAACCGCCTGTAGCCCTTCTTGCCCAGGTCGGAGATGGGCTTCTCGGGTCCGCCCAGGATGCCCTCGCGCCGTGAAATCTCGTAGGATGCCCCCATCAGGAGCGCCCCGAGCCCCTTGCGCTGCCACGGTGGAAATACCAAGATGCATGCGAGATTGTTATTGTCCCATGACATCTTCTCTTTCGAAAAGAAGCCCGTGACCTGGGTCGGCGGTTGCGGCGCGGGCTCGGCGCCGGGCAGCATGGGCTTCGGCGCCGGCGCCGGCGGTGGTGGTGATGTGTAGACCAGCAGGAAGTACTTGAAGCCCGTGACGTCGAAGAAGACGGACTTGTTGTCGAGGAAGAGCTTGGCAAACAGCGACAGGTTCTGGCAGAAGAGCTGAGGCAGCGTCAGTCACACGTCGCCGCGAGGCTCCCTTGGGGGGAAATCGGGCTCCCTCACCCCGTCCTTCTCGCCGTCAACCTCCCAGATGCTCCATTCCCCTTCGTCCTGGACGATTTCCTCCACGTGCCGCACGCCGCCATCTCCGCGCCTCCTCTTGACCCCCGGGGCCTTGGCGTCGTGGGCCACGAGGATCTTCCGCCTTCCCTTGGGGTGGATGTAGATCTTCTTGCCCGGCACGTGTCCCCGCCGGCCGCAGAAACGGACGTGCCCGCGCCAGGCAACAAGCTCCTTTGCGTACTTGAAGCAGCTGGGACAGACGTACAGCCGCTCCAGCACCGGTTGCTGATCTCGATCCTTCTTGGAAGACGCCTTGGCGCCCTGCTCCTTGGCGCCCTCCTTGCTGCCCCCCTTTGCGTTCGCGGCCGTGTCTCCCAGGACCTCTTTGCCGTAGTAGCTCGGGTACCACGTCCGAAAGCACAGGTCCCCCAACACGACCTTATCGATGTTGCGGTCTGGCCTCGGCGGGCCGCGGTCGGACACGGGCCGCGTCGGCGGCTTCGGGGGCGGCACCGGCGTGACCACGGGCGGCGGGGCCCTGTCGAGCCGCGGCGGAAGACCCGACGGGCCATGCGGCCTCACGAGCGACGACTGCACGCGCCCGGGCTGCGGCGGCTGCGGCACATGGTATGTGATCTCGGGCGCGACCAGGTCCGACGGCCGGACGCTGTTCCTGACGGCGGCGGCGCTGGTCATGTTTCGAGTCGCCGGGGTTGGCGTCGCCAGCGGGGCCAGTCGACGAATCTGCCGCGGCGGCGGCGGCGCAGCGCGGGTCTTGCCGGTCGGAGGAGCAGCAACGGGCAGCTCAGCAGCTGAAGGCGGCCGCGGATTGACGGCCCGGGGGCGCGCACGAGTGCGCTTCGGCGGCGCCGTGCGTGTTGGGACGGGGACGGGAGTCTGGGTCGTCGTGGCGGGCCGCGCCGGGGCGGATGGGCCAGCAGCAGATGCAGCAGCAGCAAATGCAGCAGCTGGAGCCGCCGCCGTGGCCGCGGCGGAAGTCGGCTGCAGCGGGGGTAGGACAGGCGTCTGGCGCGTCGCGCGTCGCGTCACGGCGGGCAGCGGGTCGGGCTCGGCGGCTGCGGCGGCTGCGCTCGCGTCGACTGGTCGTTTTCGCTTCGCCGGCATCGCTCCTCGGTGTGATGCGTCGGGGGGGAGGCGGCGAGGGTCGTCGACTGGTGCCGGCCGAGTCTACCTTTTGCTGGCACGGCGCGCGGCTGGCTGGCTGGCGCGTGCGGATCCAGGGGGCCGGCCTGGGCGATTCCGCGATTCGCCGTCGTCGGCGCTGTGCGAGCGATCCCTGCTGGAAATCCCATCGAGGCACGGCGAGAAGGTTGGCGGATCGACGTCTGCACGAGGCTTCCGCCCGGGCAGGAGTCCCAGCTGGGTTGTCACGTGGCGCTCGCTTCCCGTCTGCATCCCGACGCGATTACGCATCGCTCTCCCCCGGTGGCGACCGTTCCATCCATCGCCTTGCACTGCAGAGCATTGGGCTGATTTGGTTGATGCCACTACAGATGTCGCTGGTGGTCACATCTCTAATGTCGACGGCTTTTGCGCGACGTGACCGGGAGGGGGTTGGCGCAAAGCAGGATTCAACGAATTGCGTCAAATGAACAGAAACAAAATCAGGGCCTGAGCCGTCAAGCCGCATCCCGCAGCCGCAAACAAACACATCTCGCCATCATCCCTTCCGCAACACACAAACCGGCCCCTCCGCATTCCGCACCCTCCCAAGCGTGTCGTCACCCTCCTCCCACCCCTTGACCAGCGTCAGCAGCCCCCTCCGCGCCATGCCCGCATCGCGGTTACGATACACGCTGTCAATCTTGCGCACGTCCCTGTCGCTGACGAGCCAGCGCTTCTCCTCGTGCAGAAACGCCGTGTAGTCCACGTCCGCCCCGAAGCGCGCCCGCACGTTGGCCTCCAGGTGTGCGCGGACGCGCTTCTCCGACTCCATCTGCGAGACCGAGGGCGCGTTGGCGTCGGGGAAGGGGAGGTCCGGGCGGGAGGGGATGAAGGCCGGGAGGGCGGAGGGGCGTCTGAGGATGGAGGCCGACGAGTAGTATAGGAGGGACGGGCTGTCAAGGACGGTAGTGTCGAGGTCGAGGATGCCTGGGTGTGTGATGGGGCAGTGTCCGAGGTTAAAGTACTCCAGCTTAGAGCCCCTGAGCATCTCCTTGATGGCCGGCACCGCCCCGTCCTCGATGTAGTTGTACGCCTGCCCCAAGTCCTCGGTCGCGTACGCCTGCCCCAGGTCCAAAGCCCTCATGCCGTCCTCCACGGCCGCGCACAGCGCCACGGCACCTCTGGTGCTGACGCCGGCCGATTGTAAGAACAACCGGGTCAGGTGCGGTGCGGCGGGCAGCGCGGAGGCGAGGGCCGCGGCGCCGCCGTCGCCGAGCGGGTTGCACGACAGGTAGACGGACGACACGGCGCAGTGCGGCGCAGCGAGGAACGAGGCGATGGCGGCGGCGCCCGCCGACGAGATTCCGTTGCCGTTTAGGTATACGTTCCGGAGAGGGAGTTTGCGTCCCTCGGGGGCAGCGTATGCTGCCAGGCGGGTGAACAGGTCGGCGGTGCCGCTGTCACCGAGTTCGGTCTGGTCCAGGTCCAGGGTCCGCAGGTTCTCAGCCTGCGTGACGAGGCGGAAGACGTCCTCCGCGGCGTCCGGCCCGAGCGGGTTGCGCTTCAGCCAGACGTTGCTGATGACCGGAGACGTAACCATGGCGTTGACCATGAGCTTGAAGCTCGGCCCGTCGATGCAGTTACCCGCCAGGTACCACGTCTCCATGCGTTCGGGGAACTCGTTGATGAAGGAGGCGATCGCCTGCGCGCCACACGGGCCGATGATGTTGTTCCCAAGGAGGAAGTGCCGCACAAACGTGTTGTTCCGCAGGCTGCCCATGAGGCGCCAGATGTGATCCGGCCCGACGACCATTTTGCAGAGATCCATGCGGCCGTCCTCGTACACGACGCCCTTCCTGAACTCGGCACCCTGCACGCGGTAGTACGGCTCGCCCCGGCCGCCCTCGAGCGCCACGCCGCCCTCGCGGCCGGTCAGCTGGTGCGTGCCCTGGTTCCGCAGGTGCGCGAGGAAGGGCGCGAGGTGCGCCTCCTGGGCGACCTTGACGGGCATGGGGACGGCACGGACGCCGGCGAGCGAGACGGCAGTCTTGACGGGGTCCCAGGGGCCCTGGTTCGTGATCCGCGTCGACCACACGGGGGCCTGTCTGCCGCCGCCGACGCCTCCGACCGTCCGGCCGTTGCGCTTCGTCGCGAGCAAGAGGTCGTACCTGCGCTGCAGGGCCGCCCAGCCGCGCACGCGCACGCGGTCGGCGTCGTAGCGGATGATGGCCGTCAGCGAGCCCTCATGGACAGGGTACAGCAGCGGCGCGATGAGCAGGGCGAGCCCGGCCCTTGCGGACCGCCGGCGGGGGAGGTCGTGCAGCTGGTCGGGCACGCGGTGCCGGTCCAGCGGCAGGGCGAGGATCTCGACGGCGGTGTAGGCGGTGGACGGGCTGAAGTCTGGGAGGTTGAGGTCCAGGTCGTGGAGGGCCTGGCGGGTGAGGCGAGCGAGGTGCAGGGCCTCGTCTTGGGCGAAACCAGGCGAGGTGTCATCCGGTGAAGGCTCCTGGGCCGCTATTGCGAGAACCGGGGTGTCGTCTAGTTGAACCTGCGTTGCAGTGGCCATGGTGAGTCCTGATCGTGTCCAGGGAATTGTCGTCCACCCCGTTCTTCAAGTCAGCGTCGCCATACCCGTGTTATATATCAATCTATCCCAGAACCTGGTCACGAGAAAAACACGGCCGCATGCAGGATGTCAAGCTGTCTGGCGCAGGGCGTAGGGCGTGAGGGGTATGTCGTCTGGCTCCCCATTCGCAGGACAGCAAGCCGTGGCTGAAAGCCCGACGATGACGTCGTTCCATGGCCTTCGCTGGATGTCCGTCGCCGGACACGCCTTGTGCGAGGTTGAATGTTTTGGCTGGACTTGGCTGGGAGGCGCTGTGTGGTGAGAGCCTCGGGCCGCTTGAGTGACTCATCCAACGGCACTGCAGAATGGGCGACATCGGAAGGGCTCCTCGAGGCAAACAAGGTCAGAGTGACGCTACGAGATGCAGCCCTGGCGCCTTTCACAGTACCCAATGCACCGAGTCACGATCCGACCAGCTCGCGTGACCACTTGACAACAAAGAAAACACGTTGCATTGCTCCCTTCGTCCCCTCAATCTTGGCAACCAGTATCTAGTACACAGCGGCAGGGCCACTATTAAGCTGCCGCTATCCAGCTGACCCTTCCCTCACCATTCCCGCTCTATGTCGCTCGGCCTTCACTTCCACCGGGTTTCCTCTCGGCGCCCAAGCGAGCAATCGGCAAGAACCACTAAACCTCCCTCCAAACCTAGTGCCGAGGTACTGCCAAATTGCAAACACGGGTCCATCGTCAGGCAGCTTCCCCAGCGATATTGTCGATTGTGCCGTCGTTTGTTGTTGCTATCGTCGTCGTTGTTGTTTATGTTGTTGTTGTTGTTGTCGTTGTAGCAGTAGTAATGACACAAGAAATTTACATGCCCTCGAAATCACCACCCAGGTCGTCTTCGTCCAGATCGCCTTCCTGTATTTCCTTGGCCATCTCCCGCTCACGTTCCCGTGCCTCCTGAGCGCTCTTCAACTCAAGTCGATGCTGGTTCATGGGAAAGCGCATGGCCTAGAGATTAAGAATACCGTGTTAGTCTTGCTACTACTTCCTACGAGGGTGAGACTTGGGATAGGAGTAGTGGTGTACCTTGACGCTCTCGTCGTGGAGTGCAAGACACGCTCGAATTCGGTCGTGGAACGCCTCGCCGGGTTCCCTCGTGGCGTATACGTCGCCCACCTCCGTGCTCTTCATGAATCCTCGCTCCCGGTCCAGCGTAGCCTCAATGACGCCGTCTCGGATGGCCTTGGCCACAATGTACTCGGCCGACTCCTCGCTGCCGAGGTGCAGGCGGATGCAGATGTCGCGCAGGGAGATTCGAGAGTACGACAGAGACATCATGCGGATGCCCGTCTTGATGACGTTCTGTCGCAGGCGCAAGATGAGGCTGTACGTGCCGTCGCGTCGGAAGCTATCGGCGTGGTCGGCGATGGCGATCTCAAAGTCCTCGAGGTTGCCCACCCGGACAGCCTGCACCAGCAAAAAGTATGGGTGCAGAGCATCCTCCAGCGACGGCAGGCGGAAGGTGGCGCGGTCAGGAATGTCTCCCATCAGCAGCTCGACAACCATCAGGAGCTTCGTCGCAGTTTGCGAGAAGCCCACGGCGCAGTTGCTCGACGGCGCCTTGCGCGTGGCTGCGGTGAGATGCTCGTGTGCCTCCGTGTATCTCAGCTGGATCGCCCTAATTCTGCCGAGGTAGTACAGGAATCGCGCCACCTGGTTGTTAACTGCGTTCTCGGGGAACTGGGTGTGCGATACCAGCAGGTCGGCTTGGCTGATGTGCGATGTCAGGAGATAATTTCGCAGGAGGAGAACGATGACGGAAGCCTGGGTGTCAATGTCCTTTCGCAGGACAGCGGTTCGGAGAGCGGCGAGCAGCATCGGTCGAATGGCAACAATGGGCGACTCGGGCGACGGCGGCAGAGGTGCGATATGCTCGCAGAAGAGCGAGTAGTAGTAGTAGGCCTTGGCGGAGAGGGAATCTAGAGTACGGCGGTTGAGCATTTGGATACGCTCACACATGTACTGAGAAAATTCGGCTCCCTTCTGGTAGTTCTTGTTGTCAAACAGGTAGACCTGGATCAGGATGCCGAGGAAGATGTCGGTCTCGGGGATGATCTCCTTGCCCTCCTTCTTGGCGCCGTTCTTAGCAGGCTTGTTCTCGCTGTCCATCTCCATCTCGGGTCCAGCCTGGCGGCCAAGAGGCATGCTCTCGCGGCCGATGGCGACCAGGAGTTGCTTGGCAATGTTGACGGAGCTGGCGGTCGCCGGGAAGGTGTCGACAACGACCTGGCCGATGATGTCGGGGGTCAGGCGCTTGCGGATGAGGGAGATTGATCGCAGGGCTCGCAGCGAGAATCTGGCGTCGAACAGGGCAACGGCACGGTCTAGTAACGCAAAGTTGCTCTTGATGTCTGCGATACGGGAAAACGGGGCGTGTCAGTTACGAAGACGGTCCACTTGGCCTTAACGGCGAAGCCGCGAGTTGGGACCCGGCGAACGCTCGCGTGTTTGCTTACCTGCCACGGTCTGCATCACGGGGTCGACCTTGACCTCGCCGCCGTCGGGGACCTCGTCGCCCATCGACACATCACCGTCGGCATCTTGCGGCTGCTTCGACGGCTTCGAGGCCTTTGGCGGGGGCACAACCACGGTCATCTCCTCGTCGCCGTCCTTGGCGGCCTTCTTGCCCTTGCCCTTGGCGTCCTTCATCTCGACATCCTTGTTGGTCCGGACGCCGTTTTCGAGGGGCTCTTTGCCGTTGCTTTTGGGTGTCTTGCCGGGCATAGCGTCCGGTTCAGGTCAGCGTGGACGGGGGAGAGGGATGGCTTGGGAGGCTGAGTGATGGCCGCGCGGCGTTGGAGAGTGGTGGTGGTGATGACACGAGGGATTCCGTGGCGACCGATTCCGATGGCGCCAGCGGCTCGTCTGCGTACCTCGCTCCAAAGGGCGCACAGCAAGAATATTGAGGGCGAAAACGAGGGATCACTGCTGTGGTCGCCAGAGGGGGGGGGTGTGGCAGGAGGCGAGGAGAGCGCTGTCGTTCTGGGCGAGCAGTTTGGGCTGGTAGCCTGGTAGTTGGGCCGTTGAGGGAAGAACGTTTTGAGCTCGAGATTGAGGAACGCTGGGGTCACGGACCACGAACCAGGACGAACAGAGGCGCGGCGCCGAGTACCTGGCCCGAGGCGGCACGCGCACGCGACGCAAAAGTACCCGGTACGTACCGCGCGCAAACCGAACGGCGAAACCGTTTGTGGAGAGGTAAGCTGGAAGAGTGGGGCGGTCGCAGTGACGTTGCCGACCTGCTGCCTGCCTGCCTGACTTGCCGCCTGCCTGACTGCCGCCCACACTCACGAGCAGAGAATAGCCAGCCTACCATCGAAAGAACCGCACGATTATCCTGCTCCGATAGGAGGCCCCATGTCCAATCCGACAATGACAAGTCTTGCCTGCGTGGGCCGCCAGACAGCAGCTGCGACGTCTTTGGTGCGAAGCGCCATCTGCCCGTGCCAATAACGTCCTCGCTCCGACCATCAGGCATCGTCAGGTGTGCATCCATGCGTGCCACGGTGAGTGGCCGTCACGGGATCGATGTTCATTCGCCGGCCCATTTTCCCTGCAGCGTAGGGTACCGCACTGCTTAACCTCGTCGCCTAACGAGAATGTCAATGTGGCATCACAACTGGTGAATAGGCACAGAGTCGCAGCACCGGCCAACCATCATGCCAAACGATCAACTCATTTACAGGCACACACCAAGCCAGGGGCCCAGCCGCTCCATGAAAAGGCCGCACCATGCGTACTCTGACCAACTCCCCGTACTCGCCCATCCTCGTACGCTTGATAAGTCTGCCGTGGCCATCCTGATAAGAATTCACCAACCCCAACGCCAGCCCCTGGTGGGCTTCCGTCCGCCCGTCCGTCGCTAGTGCTTCGTTCGCAAAGCCATGCTCCAGCGCCGTCTTGCCGCATAGGGGTTCATGCGCCCACTACAGGTCCCCCTTGCCCGGCATGACCTTGGCCGCCTGTACCGCGCTCATCTTTGCGATCCATCCAGGCGACGGCTGGACCTTGCGGACGGTACGCAGCTCGTCTGACGAGTACCCTGGCACGCGGATGTTGTATGCTCGCTCCAGAATCAGTTGGATGTCGCGAATCTCCAGCACCTTGGAGCCACGCTCCTTGGAGTTGCGGCACGCTGCGTGGAGGACGTTGTCTACGAACGAGTCGGCCATGCTCAGAATGTTCTGCAATCACGTAGTTAGCAATCTTGCTGCATCATTCCGCGTGGACATGAAGAATGGCCCCACCTCTTCCACCTCTGGCGAGAGCAGGTTACCGTCTTGTCCCTCGGCAGACCCTCCGCAGACCTGGCGCACTAGCTCATCTAGTTTCTTCTTGCTGAGGACATGATCACCCTCGGCATCGTGGTTGTAGGCTTGGATCCGAGCGACCGCTGGCTGGTTCATGACACCTCCAAGGGTGCCGGTGCCCTGCGACATGGTGGGGCGCCCTGCGCTGACGCCGCCGCCCATGGTGACACCTTGAGGAACGGCCGTGGCCTTTTCCGGGAGCTGCTTGGGGATCGGCATCTTGGCTGTCATGCCGGCCTGCTGCTGTGTTGGGTGGGCGTGAGGGTGGCCCTGTGGCTGCATGACGCCGGGGTTCATTGCGCCGGCTGTCGAGGAGGGAGTGCCCACGCTAGGCTGCTGGCCGGGTATAGATGCGCCTCCCGACGTGCTGGCCGCTCTCTGGTTTGCGAGAGACATGGCGGCAGAGTGACTGAGCGCCCGGGTCTGCCCTGCGGTAGTGACTGGGATGGAAGACTGCGGTGTCTGCACTCGTGCGGCTCCCTGAGCCGGAGCTGCAGACGCTTGCGCTTGCACCTGGGCCTGGGTCTGGGTCTGGGCCTGGGCCTGGGTCTGGGCCATGGAGGTTGCAACAGCCGAGTTGACGGGAGCCGGCTGCGTCTGTTGTGCCTGAGGCTGCCCTTGGGACTGCTGCTGAACAGCTTGGGCGGCGTTCGGGACGGGCCGGGCCTGCGTCTGCGCCTGCGCCTGCGCCTGCGACGGCGTTCCGTTGGCTGGGGATGCTCGGTTCGCTCCCGCCATTTGCTGCTGGTTCTTGGCCGCCTCAACGGCGGCATTGACCGGCGCAGCTGCGCCGCCCTGGTTCGCAGCCAGTGTCCGGTTCTGTGCGGCGCTTGCGTTGTTCAACGCCTGTGTCGCGTCCGTCTGCTGTCCAGCGGGTGCCGCCGCAGGGCCACCAGCGCTGCTGTTCTGCATTGCCTGCTGCGTGTTTCCCTGCAGGCTTTCTTGCTGCTTGCGAACGCCCTCCACCCACTTGTGTGCCTCGGTGTAAAACTTGAGCTGCTGATCTCGTCGCGCTTGATATTGCTTCAGCTCCTCATCCTTGAGCGGCTTCCCCGCCGCAGTTCGCTCTTTGAAGATCTTCTCCATGCTGGCCACCTTGGTCTTGCTGTTCTCCATTGTGAACAGCGCCCGGCCATATCTCTCCTTCATATCGTCCACCCATTTTTTTATTTCCGCCGGCGACTTATCCACCAGTTGCGTCGGCGTTCGGAAGGTCATCTTGCTCGCGTGTTGCAGGATGTGGTCGGGTATCTTTGGTCGCTGTGCCGTCGCTGCCGCAGCCGCAGACGCTGCCGCTGCCGCCGCAGTCGATGTCGCTTGTGGGTTTTGTGGTTGGCCAGCCGCGGTGCCCGCCGAGTCGTTGCCCCCTTGGGCAGCATTGCCGTTGCCGGGAGCGACCTGTTGCGCTTGTGCCTGTGCCTGAGCCTGCGCTTGTGCTGCCACTTGTCCAGCGGGGTTCCGCTGTGCAGATGTCTGCCGGGCAAGCGCCTGCCCCCATTGCTGTTGATCTTGATGCTGCGCCGGGTGCTGTTGTTGCGCCGGGTGCTGCACCTGCTGTTGCTGCTGCGACTGCTGCTGAGCTTGACTGCGACGTTGCTGGATTTTCGTGATCAACATCCGTGAGAACTCGCTAATCTTCTGCCTCGCCGCGATCTGGTCCGGACTACCGGTTGGTGAATTGCTAAGCTTGCTCCATAGACCCCTTAGCCCGGCCTCGTACTTGCTCTTTTCCTCCTCGCTGAGCATTGGCAAGCCGCGTATCTGATGCGGCTGGTACATCGGCGGAACCCGCGACTGCGGGGCGGCAGGGCCTTGCTGACCTTGGGCCTGGCCCTGCTGGGGCATCTGACCTTGGGGGGGATTCATCTTCGGCCGCCGATGGTGTTCGCAGGTCCGGTTGCCGGGAGGTTGCCGGGAGAACGGGGCCGGGGGGTCGTGAACAGGTTCCGGACACGGCCGGATCGGGGAGAGTACGTGATTCTAACGCGACAACGAGAGGATGATGATTGAAGCCAGGAACTTGGGTGCCGGACGACGATGCGTCGGCTCCAATTATAGGAGTCAGTTGCAAAGTTTGATGCTGTCGACGGATAATGGGGGGTTGGTCGTCGACGTCGTCATGGACTTGGTTAGGGTTCGCCTGGACGGAAAATTTGGCGGCCCATGGCTTCCACTGGCGTCCACTTGGCGGCACAAAGCGCTGACTAAGTGCCATGAAAGTTGTCCCCTTTACGGAGTACCCTTGTCGACCGAACATGGATTTGGACAAGGTACGTATGCACGGTTCGCCATTCGGCGTTATGAGGCCTTGTCTTTGTCTTTGCGGTATTGATTTAAACGAGGACCACGGAACATTGCCGAACCCCAAATGCATTCGCCCAGGCTGCCGTTCAGGTGCGATTGAGCCCCCGCGGGGGATTCATCTAGTGATTGACATCCCCCTCGGATCTTAGAGCAGCGAAGATGGATCACGGTAATGCTAGCTTGCGGACATTCACCTGGTTAAGTGCCATCGACGAGGATCTCCCAGGGAGATACCTCATACATGGTGGCGAAACGGATAGCACCCACGTGTCCCGCATAACGGCACGCGCCAGGGCCATCTCTGCCATCCAGGGAGGCCCTTTGGCTTCAGCCCCTGGCCCAGAACATCTGGCTGTGTACGAGTAACACGGCAGTTATCTTGATCACTGACCGTGTGATGTTTACGTGGGCTCGATTGTATCGTACAATGGGCCAAGTGGCTCGTTGTGGCTACCACGTACAATCAGGGGAGGAACTCGCATCTTGAGCCGCTGACGGATGAACTTGAGAGTCTCCAAGCCACGAGACCGGCTGGCCCGAGGCACGTGTCCCGGTCCCAGTTACATTCGCCATGGGGTCTCTTTCGGAGCGCTTACTCGTACATTGATTGGGACCTGCCGCATCAAGGACGCTGTTGACGCTGAAGCCGCCATCTGTCAACAAGCTCATCGGCGCCACGATAACGGAGCGCGCGGTGTCGGCCACTCTTGCTTGAGACAAAAACGGCCCTTGCGGTGACAACTCATGTCTGAGGGAACCGCCCTGATACAGCATTAGCCGGCTGCAGTCCAACGCAAGACCAGAGGCAGTTCGACGCGGCCAGAGCAGGGGCCGCCGCGTGATTTGATTTGGACGAGGCAAAAATTTCTTCTGTTTCTCTGTGATTGACTCCTCGCCGGCGTGCGTTTTTACTGGAGCAATGGGCCTTTGTTGAGGGGGCGGATTCGGAGCATTGCTGCCCAAGATGGCCCACGATGCCCTGCATGGGTGGACGGAGCGGGTACCTTGCCAATGCCGTGCGTTGGACCTGTCACTTGGGGACGTTGGCCGTCCCCGAGGGCGACTTGCGTGCGGTAGGGTAGCACTGGTGATGCCGTGAACGGCGCGGCCGCGATTAGGCCGTCCTTGTCGTGTGAGCGAGCTTATCTCGCCGCTGGTGCTGCAGAGGTATAAGACGGTACGCGGCCGCAGCTCCCGGTGAAGCACGGAGGATGCATCCCACGTCCACCAGCGAGCGTGCCTGGATCGAGACCGAAGCCGAAATCTCACTCTTCTCCCGGAACAACTGCCCACGCTTGCTTATTGGACCCGCTTACGAATCACGAGGACGGTTCTGTTACTCGAGCTCGTACTGGCAGCTTGGCTAGACGACGCCTGATTCGAAATAGTCGAAGGATCCGTCCCCCTATCCCCCTTGGGTGCCATCTTCGTACCTGACTTGGACCTTGAAACTGGCTTGGGCTGCATTTGCCTCTGAAACAGTGGCATCCCGGCCACTTGCGACTCGCCCGGGGCTGATCCTGCGACTCTTGTTATTATAGTCGGTCTCGCCTGTCCTCGGCGCAGCTGCTGCTTTCCTGGCCTGATCCTCGTCTCATCAGCGCTCGCCATCGTCAGCCTCCCAGAAGCCCAGACTCCACGCGCCGCCGGCTTTCCTGTCACCCTTGTCTGGCCTGGACCAGACAGCGCATTGCAGCGGCCCGCAGATCTCCCTGACACACACGGGCTATAATTGCATATTGGGCGCTCCCATCGCATTTACCTGGTTGCGGCAGGCCACCCTCCCCAATCAGCCTCCTGTTCCTCGGTTGCCTCACTTTCCCTCGCCTTCCCACTCTCCCTTCCTCGCCTCCCAGCTACCCATCTGGACTCACGAGTCACGACACAACGTGGCGTGTCAGCACCAGACCGCGAGGGACAAGCAGGCCACCGCCAAACCTCCAGCATTACTATCATGACCGCCAACACTAGCCGGATATCCTCTTCTCCGTGCTGGAGGTTTCTCCTTTGGGTCCTGACTCCCTGACGCTCCCGTTGATCTGGCCGGACCACGCTCCACGGGCCCCCAACAATTGCGCGTCGAATTCCACCACCACCAAGAAAAAAGCGAACAAAAACCTCGGGCTGTGCGTTGCATCGGGCGATGCCCTGCGGCTTCTGCTTTGCTGGCAGCGCTCTCCGCCCTCCCTCCCCCGCAGCAGCGACCTTTTCCGCCCTCCACTGCCATTCCGCTTCCCCACACGCTGCAGCCGACTCTCGATCTGATAGGATCACCGGGTTGAGACCTGGGGAGTCGGACGATCCAATACGTTTTTCTTTGCCCCAGGGCAATTTGGGCGGCTCTGAGGCGACGAGTTGAACCCCCCAGAGAGATATACCCAACGAGATATACCCCATCTCCGTCTATACGTTTCTACGGCCCGAAGCCAGCCCTTCGATGGCCAAGATCAAAAACAACCGGCGGCGCCGCGGCTCGTCGACGCCAAACCTCAAGCTCCATCTCCGCGACGCCACAGACCCAACCTCACCGCCGGAAACCCCCACGGCGTCGCCGCTGCTGACCCGCGGCGAGCATCCCTTCCTCCATCGGCAGCAGCAGGCGTCGCTGTACCGCTACTCGCGCCCGCTGTCCCAGGACCCCAACATCAAGCCCGTCGGCAACGGCCACCAGTTCAGCTACCGGCCGGCCATCGGCCCGGAGCAATTGAGCCCCCGGTCGTCCTCCTCGTCCGAGGAGCACGTCGACGGGTTGGACTCGGATGTCGACTCGTCCTCCGACGAAGGCATCCAGGCCCACAGCTTGCCCAACTCGGCCGCCGCGCACGCCTCCGATGACGGGCAGTCCGAATCTGACGACGACTCCGAGCATGAGTCCGAGTCCGGGTCCGCCTCCGGGTCCGCCTCCGGGTCTGACTCGGACGCGGAGGGGTCTGTCCAGAAGAACCACTGCGTGCACGTCACCTCGGCCAGCGCCACGCTAGAATGTGAGTTCATAATAGAGGACATTGATCCAATGGACAGCGAGTGCGAGGGCCTCGACGTGCTGCACCCCACCGAGATCGAGTCGAACCGTAGTCGCTCGAGGTCCCGCCACAAGGACCTGGACAAGGGCATGATGCAGGACCTCAGGAACCTCAACTGCAGCAACGAGGCGTCCGACGACGAGGGCGGCGGCCTCGTGCACGGCTACGACGAGGACGAGGAGGCGTTCCTCCAGCGGCGGCAGGAACTGCGGCGCATCCGCAGAGTGAGCATGTCGAGCAGCTTCGGCAAGCGGACGCACAGCGAGCTCAGCGACTCGGAAAACGACGAGGCCGGGGCCCTCGACGTCAACGACGTGGGGTCGAGTGCCCGGCGCATGCGGAAGAGGCTGCACCGCGGCAGCCTGCTGTTCCACGACCCGCCGGAGCCGCGGATCGACGAGCTGGAGGAGCCCGACTCGAGCGAGGACGAGTACGCGGCCATCAACTCTCTGGCGAGGGAGCTGCCGTACTATACCATGGAGATTATGGAGATGGACTCGAGCTGAGGACAAACGACAGCTGTCCGATACCGACGACGAAAGATACGATACGACGACACGGAAGACGACGACACGGAAGTCGACGACTGGACGATATGAGCATGTTGCTTCTGCGTAGACGGAGCATACCCTACCGTGTCATGCTCTGCCGCACGAAGCCGCGACTAGATATACGCCGCGACTTATACGATGACGATGATGGACACTATGTTGATGAACATGCTTTGCGAGAACCTCTGATGAGCATCTGGGAGAATGGCGACCTTTATATAGACGGGGCCGACCCAGCTGGAGGACGCCGCATTGGACTGTGTCACGCATGTGGAGGCCCTGGTTCTTCTTTTTTCTCGATACCTTATAGACCGTTGCCTCTTCACCGTCATTCAGTCCGACTCGGGTTACTGGGGATTCTGGGGGCATTCACACATGGGGCCACGACTTGGGGAATCCATGGCGGGCCGGGACACATTTCCGTTTACTCTTCTCCTTGTCTCGCATCTCGCAAGCTCATAGACCTAGATAGACCGTTGCCTTGCTTGCTTTTATACTTTTTTTTTT
>NRSZ01001315.1:19393-31143 GCA_002901185.1 Tolypocladium capitatum
CCGCTCCCGTGGTCCTACTGCTACGTAGCACTCACAGCTCCCCTTGCAGATCCCGAAGGAGGATGTAGACCCGAGGCACAATAGACCCCCGGTGCGTCCTTAGAATGGGCCCTAGGAATTCCCTTGTCTTATCTGATCCCGTTAATCACGCATCAGACCTCCACTGGCGCAACAATGGCGCCGCTGCTGTCGATGCACGGGTCCACGGAGGCGGGTTGCTTTAGCAGCAGTCGTCGTGCTGAGCCTCTTCCTTGCGCCTTGGAGACTCGAGAATAAAGCGGTGCGGAGGTCTCGGGTCCGAGGTCATGGACCGCTGGCGCTTGGCGTCTCGAGGTTTCGTCTTGGCTGACGGAGATGGGTGGCACAAAACGCATCCACAGCGTCATGGCGGTACGACGTGCGCGGACGGAGAGCTGGCATGGGTTTTCGTAAGAAGCAAGAATCGAACGAATCGCCGCCAGTCTGGTGAAGATGCGCTTGGTTGCGGGTAGCATAGCATGTACTTGCACTTACTCGGCATACCCGGAGCTGGCTCGGGGGTAGCAATAGCGTCGGCATGGGAAGCCTCCGGCCATGGCCCCCGACGGCAGCACATGCCGGGATGTGGAGCACGCACGGCATCATCAAGTCGACTGCCAAGGAGGGCTGACTCGGAACCTCGCCGCTGGCCGCCAAGTTTCAAGACGCCGTCCACCAGCGTCGAAGCCATTACCTAACCGCTCCGGCGCGGCGGTGCCCATTCTGGAGAAGCCCAGAAACGGGGCTTGAGGATCGGCATCCACATCGGTGCCAGGGTGGGTAGCGCCGGCTTCCACCGGCGGGCAGCGCGAGCTCTCGGCGCAGGTTCCCCCAAGGTTGACTCCGCCAGGCCCCGCCAGCAGGACCGGATGCCATGCCTGCAGCGCGTAGGGGCGCAGACGGCAACCAACCGGCGGCGGGCGGCGGGCTGCGGGCAGGGCGAGGCGCTGAGGCGGAGTGCCGGGGTGGACCGACGGATTCTGGACCACGAGACCGCAGACGGGGCGTGGAAGAGGGCCTGCACGATTCGACGAGACGACGGGATCCGGGCCGTGTCAGATCCGTCGGTCGAGGGACGGGCCAGGGCAGAATCCGACCGTGGCCAGAGGCGGACGGCGAGTCGTTGGAGGCGATGACGCCGGCTCCCTGCTCGGCGCCGGAGGGCTCTCTCGGCGCCTGCATCCTCCGCGCTGATCGTCGTCACTTGACGCGCCTCGACCGGCGGTCCCCCGGTGGCCGTTGCCGCGGCGGCTTGCCGTTAAGTGACACTCCGTGCTGGACCTGCACTTAGGAGTATAGCCTGCCGGATGCCAGCTTCACCTGCGCCGCGTTGCTCCGGGTGCTTGAACCCCCCGCCGCCGAGTCAGGTCCATTCTTCGCCCGCTCCCCTTTCTCCCCCGTCTCTCCATTCTCCCTTTTTCCCTCTCCTTCCTCTCCGCCCTGGCACATTCATCCCTGCCGTCGAGTTCCTTGCTTCGCGTCCACGGATCCGGCTTTCCTTGCTGCAGGCTTCGCCGCTTCGCCCCACGTCATCGTCGTCGAAACTAGAAAGAAAAAAAATATCCCTTCCGCCATGAACACCAGCACCGTCGAGAGCCGCTTCCTCACCCAGCCGGGGGACCTCGGCGTCGTCGCCGTCGGCTTCTCGGGAGGCCAGGTATGTGACGCCCTTTGTCGTCGTCTCCCTTGCCGCACCCTTGCTGCCCTCCATTGCTCTTCTCCTGCATATGCCCTTCATGTGCTGCCCTCCATCCATCCCGCCACCACCACCACCACCCACCACCGTCGCCGTCAGCGTCACCGGATCGGGAGATAACAGGGCCAAGCTGACGCCTCTTACGCAACCTCCAGCCCAAGGCCGGTGTTGACGCCGGTCCCGCTGCGCTCATCGAATCGGGCCTCCTCTCCGAGATCAGCAATGAGCTCGGCTACAAGATCCATGGCGACCAGCGGGTCAACATGTACGAGGAGCTCGTGCCGGCTTCGGACCCCGACTACCGCGGCATGAAGAACCCGCGCACCGTGTCGGCCGTCAACAAGAGGCTCGCGGCGGAGGTGTACGAGCACGCCTCGCAGGGCCGCCTGGTGCTGACGCTCGGCGGCGACCACAGCATCGCCATCGGCACCCTCGCCGGCTCGGCCAAGGCCATCCGCGAGCGCCTCAACCGTGAAATCGCCGTCATTTGGGTCGACGCCCACTCCGACATCAACACGCCCGAGAGCAGCGACAGCGGCAACATCCACGGCATGCCCCTGGCGTTCGCGACGGGGCTGGCCAGGGACGACAACGAGGAGTACTTTGGCTGGATCAAGGACGACATGCTCATGAGCGTTAAGAAGCTCGTCTACATTGGCCTGCGCGACGTCGACGCCGGCGAGAAGAAGATTCTGCGCGACAACGGCATCAAGGCCTTTTCCATGTTCGACGTTGACCGGTAAGCTCTCTCGCGCTCCTCTCGCTTGCGCCGCCCGCATGCGGCCCTACAGCACATGGCATCGAGACATGCATGAGCCGGGACGCTGACCCCTGCCACGCAGTCACGGCATTGGCCGCGTCGTGGAGATGGCGCTCGCCCACATCGGCACCGACACGCCCATCCACCTGTCCTTTGACGTCGACGCGCTGGATCCCATGTGGGCGCCCAGCACGGGCACGCCCGTCCGCGGCGGCCTGACGCTGCGCGAGGGCGACTACATCTGCGAGAGCGTGCATCAGACGGGCCAGCTCGTCGCCATCGACCTCGTCGAAGTCAACCCCAGCCTGGCCGCCACCGAGGCCGGCGCGCAGGAGACGGTCAGGGCCGGCTGTTCCCTCGTGCGCTGTGCGCTGGGCGACACGTTGCTGTAGGCAGCTGCTTGGTGGTGTCATGTTGGTCGGCTGGCTATCCGGCGTGGACCGCCCCCTTTCGAGTCTGGCATGAGTGATGACGGTTCTCAAAATTGGTTTCACGGGCAACCAGGACAAGGTGTAAACGGCATGCGACCCAGATACTCCTAGACGTCGTCCTTTTATATGGATTCGGAGACACATGGTGGCTGATGCTTGAACTGGTGCAACGTGAAACGGGTAAGCACTGTACGAAGTAGGCAGTCATGACATGGCTCATGCAGCTGCTTCGCTCGAAGAGGCCTAGTCATGGACTCGACAGAGCTAGCTGCCGTTGTCGCTGAACCGCTTGCCGGTTCGACAGACGCGTCTTGGGGGGGCACAATGGGCGTCTGAGGGTTGATGCAGCTCGCCCGGGCAACAAAGCGAAGCCGCCGGGAGACGCAGTTGGCAGCCGCGCTCTGTCCCGGCTGAAGCCCACTCGCGTGACTACGATGCGCCATGTCGCGCACTGGGTGAGGCCAAAGACGAAGACGCCGACGATGACGACCCAGCGGGATGCCAGCTTGGGCGAAGAGGACGGGGATGTGTACGAAGCAGGAGGATCACCACATCCTCTCTGCCGGCGATGTCGTCTCGAAGACAAGGGAAGGATCAATTGGATCTGTACCGAACAGGGGCTTATACCGGGTCGCCGGGGAGCAGAGCCGGCCACCGTCTGAGACTCGGGCCACGAACACGGGTCCCGAACATGGATGGCCCCGAACACGGCCCCGAACATGGACCCACCCACGGCCCGGCCTCCGGTGGGCGTGGCAGGAAATCCATCCGACAGGCCACCGTGTGCGCGTCCGGCATCAACACCAGGGGCAGCATCGTCACCCTTGCTCCGTCCGCTGCGCCGTCCGTCGCTCGTCGCCCGGGCATCGCGAGGAGGGAGAACAGGTCTCGCGGGGCGTCACCGCCATCGCCAACGCCCCAGCGGATTTGCCAGGGACCGCCCCCACCCCCCGCTGCTCAGCTAGCCCGCCATGGCAACGCACAGGCGCCGCAGCCGAGACCGGGTCGCAATCCCAACAGCCAGCGCACACGCAGACGCACACTCCGTACACGCGACAGACAGACGCGACAGCGATGAGGACCCGGCGCCGCGGCCCTGAGACGAGAATCCGCTGTCCGACACGCTCGACATACCCGTACCTGTACCTGTAGGCGAGGTGGGGCCTTGGGCGTGCAGGCATCTCGGGCGCGCATCGTCTCGGGCGCGCATCGTCTCGCCTGCTCCATCGCCGGCGACGTGGCAGCCCGAGCATTGGGCGCGCGGCGACGAGGGCTCTGCTATACCGCTCGGCGGCCGTCGGGTGCTCTGTTGATAAGAGGGCCTTTTCTTTGCCCTGCGTGGTCTGTCTGACGGGGGTCTGCGCCGGGACAAGTCACACGCGCCAGCTTCCATCCGACGACGCCGCGCGCGACGGCACGGCGTTTCTGGCACCAACGAGGGCGGCCGAAGGGGGGCTTCGCACGATATCCGACGACAGCGGCCCATCTGGATCGCCGGCGAACGGGACCACACATCCTCATCATGGCCGTGTCGTCGATGCTCAGCGGCAGCTCCATGGGCTACAACCGCAGGGTCGTCAGCCACGTCCGCACGTACAACTGGCCGCCGTGGCAGCTCAACTTTTGGATCTTCGTCATGCTGCTCTCCTCGACGAGCATCGTCGGCGTCTTCTCGGCCTTTATCCAGATGCAGAGCCAGCTCAACCTCCCCGTGCCGTGGTGCGTACTTGCTCTCCCTCTGGCGCCCTGCCGCACCGTGCTTCGCTGACAAAGGCTTCTTCTGTGCAGGTACTTTCCCTACTACATCACCGTCGGCTGTCTCGCCATCCTCTACATTGGCGGCATATTCTTGCTCATCGCCAACCGGCGCCTGCTCCCCGCCATTGTCATGATCGGCGCCTTCATCATCTTCGTCATGTGGCTCGTCGGGCTCGTCGTCGTGTCGATGCAGCTGTGGGGGCCCAACGGGTCGGTGCAGAGCAACTGCAACCTGCAGGTCTTTAACCAGAACCCGACGGGCAAGACGCAGGAGACGCTGGCATGGCTGCAGCAGCGGAACATATGTGAGTCGAGCATTCGATCGTGCGTCGCCACGGGGGGGTCCTGACGCTGTGGACAGGTCAATCGTGGCATCTGGTCTTTGCCATGGCCCTCACGGGCGCCATCTTCCTGGTCTGGGTCATGATCATGGCGTACCAGGTCTTTGTCAACTCATGATGCGACGTTGACCGAAACTCGCGACCCGATTTCCCAATGCGACCAGCAACGCATCCTGCCATTGATATGACGACATCACCGTGCAGTTACACCTCGACACGCGTCTTGTATAATTTTCCTGTTTTTGTTCCTAATGGCTGGTGTGAGAGGCATGCGACATTCGGCGACGACGTCAGGAGGTGCCCGGGACGGTGTTCTTGATTAGAGGCGTTTGGTCCGGGGAGGCTTCCACGGTTGCACAGAACAAAAGAGCACACAGCTACGGCATGTATTGTTACGTACGCGCGGTTACGGCGGTTTATCTTGTGTTTGGATTTCCGCAGGCACCTGGTCTCATATCATTTGATCCAACAACTGGCAAGTGTTTCTCTAGATCGACCAGCCATTTCCCCCTCGGTCTACGACGACCGCCAGCGCAGGCATATGCCGTGGTAGATGGCGCCAAAGCTTCACTAGGAAAGCTCCATGAGTATACACGGCTAGACAAAGGGCCTCGGCTTGTCGATCAGTGATGCAACGCGGCTCGCTCTGAGCTTTTACACCGGCCCGGAGGCTCTTCCGCGGATAAACTTCCTGCGCCGCCAAAACGAAGATGTCGCAGATGCGGAAACCCCGCCACAGATCGGGGGCACCAACGGAGAGGGATGACGTACGTACTGCAGCTCGGACTCTGCTTGCGGAAGCCATCCAACAGCTGCTCGCGAGTACGACATTGGCTTGATGTACGCCATCGCCACGTCCGTTTGGATGCTACGACGGATGGGGAAGGCGGCTGTCACAGGTGCGCGCGTACTTGGTACCTACTTCGTATATATAAGCCAGGCCCTGCCCTCCTCAGGAGAGCTGGCTGTCGATCCGAGATCTGTAATATTACGCAGTAGATCGAGTCATTGTTTCTCTACTAATCCAAGCCTCACTCAACCTCAAGCCTCAACCCCAAAGTCGTGATGGATTTCGTCAAGAAGGCCGCCGACGGCACCAAGAGTAACAGCAGCGGTGAGGGCAGTGAGCAGAAGCAGGACTACGTCGACAAGGGTAAGCCGTCCTCCTCCTGTCTCAACCCCCGCTGTCATGCAAGATGCTGACGCTCGGTATGCTCGGCAGCCTTCGGCGTCGCGTCCAAGAAGTCAGGCCACAACCTGGACCGCAACACCCAAGAGAAGATTACCGACGCCGGCCGCGGCGCCTACGAGAAGGTTACCGGGCAAGTACCACCGTTGACGGCTATATGCCATGGTTTGGCTGTGGACGTTTGCTGACCTGATGTTGGTGGCGCAGAAACAAGGTCGACCCCAAGATCTCAAACTAGGGTGTGACGCTGCGGCAGGAGGACACGGGCTTGCAGATATGAAGAGTAGATGACTCTGCAGCTGAAAATGGATTGATAGTCCGTCCCTACATGATGCGTTGTGATACTTCGTATGTGTGACCTGCATTTTGGAGTCTGGATCCGCCATTGTCATCCGTTTCATTTCGTGATGCCCAACGGATAGCCGCGACCATGCAGGGAGGGGCCTGTCACCACAGGTCCCCAGTATCCAAGCGGCATCAAAGCGCCGTGTTTCGTTGACCCTGCACATTCCCGGAGTAGAAGGCGTGGCCGTGCTGGCCCTTTGTTGGCTTGTTGGCCTTTGGTGGCTTTTGATGGCCTTTGACGAGCTCTCAGCGGAGTCGCCGATGTCGTCGGTCTCGACCAAGGTGCTGCGGGTCTAGGGTAGGCGGACTACGATGCACGTGGGCGCTGCCCTAGCAACCGCCACAGGCCGCATCTGCAGGGGAAACCTGCCGCTATATTTGCCCCGTCGCGGTGGGCCTGAGCGCCTGAGCGCGCACCAACGGTTCCCGTCCGGTCGGCATGTGGCAGCTGCGCGTGCATCGCCAGACGGGCTGTGCTGGGAAACGGCGCGTGCAGCCTCGGCCACTTTCCATCCCTTCCAGGACATCACCGTCGGGCGCCTCCTCTCACGCCATACGAATATATCAGCAGTCACTGCCACGTCACGCCGCGTCCCACGCTCGCCTGGCTGTCTGTGCCCCTTCGAGAGCTGCGCCGCTCAAGATGCCCCATGGCCGGCGACGAGACTCCCAACGGCCACACGAACCCCGTCCCCCAATCACGACCGTCCACGGCCAGGCGCATGTCGGGTGACGTGACGGCATCGGCGGCGACGATGGGGACGCATGCGCATGCAGACGCGCCCAAGACGGCTGCGGCGCCGAACCCCGACGACTCGCTCCTCAAGCTGCTGCCCCCGCCTGGGGCGAGGTCACGGCCAGCAGCAGCCGGCGGCGCAGAGAGCAGCTACGTGGACGCCATGGCCATGGACCTCACCAGAGGCGCCGAGGAGACCCTCACGGAAGAGGCCGTACGCGAACACCTCAGAGACGTCGAGTCCAGCTTCCTGCCCGCGCTGTCGCCCATCCCCACCGGGTCTACCAACGGCCGCGGCGGCGTCGACGACACGTTGCTGTTTGATTCGCCCGACAAGGCCGCAGCGCAGCCCGGGCGGCGACGCGACGATGCAGATGCGACTGCCGTGAGCAATACCACGTCGAGCCTCGAGAACCTCGACTCCTCGCCGACTGCCGCCGCCGCCGCCAGGACTATCTCCCGCGCCGTCATGCTGGCGGCGAGCCACCCACGCCGGGACGCCGTCCCCGACGACGACGACGACGGAGACGAGCGCCGACACTCCCTCCTGTCCGGCCCCGAAGACGCCACGGCATCGTTGTCGCGCTCCCAGTCCCTCTCGGAGAGGATGGATGCCGGCAGCACCCCGGGCAACACCCCGGGCAACTCGCTGCGCGTGAGCAAACGACCCAAATATCTACGAAGCCGCTTCGGCAGCCAGCGATCCTCGACGTCGTCCTTCGCCACGAACCCAGAGTCCCACGATGGCAGTGACGCGACCGTCAGCCTAGGCCTCGACTACGCCCTGCACTCTGGCGGCGCCGTGCCGGCCCTGGGCTTACCGCGCGCCACGAGCAACGCGCTCCCTCGATCCATCAGCATCGGCAGCATGGCGTCCGGCTTCGGCACCGATGACTTCGACACATCCGCTCATCAGCTCGAACCGCTCGCCGAAATCGACAGCCCTCCCCCGACGCGCCACGGCGACTTGATGGAGACCCCCAGAGCTTCGGGCGAGAACCTCAACGCCGCACCTACCGACACGGTTTTGGCGCAACATGTCAGGAACGTCCAGGTCCCTGAGTCGTTGGCCAAGGAGTACAAGTTCAGGAACGGCCTGCAGACGCCGCGGAAGCCATCCAACCTGACGGCGGGCTCGGCCACGACGGGCCGCAGCGGGAGGAATCTGACCCTCAAGGAGCAGAGCAGTACCATTGAGCGGCTGTCAAAGGAGAACTTCGACCTGAAGCTCAAAGTCATGTTCCTGAGCGACCGACTCGACAAGCTGTCGGAAGAGGGCATCAAGGAGATGATATCGGAAAACGTCAATCTCAAGACGAGCCTCGCGGTGCTCCAGCGTGACAACAAGATTCTGAGGAAGAGGGTAAAGGAGCTGGAGAGGCAGGCCAAGGAGGAACATCACCGACCGAGTACGGCGCGGAGCGGTGAGTCCTCGACGGACCAGACTGCCAAGATGGACGACGAAGAGGCCCAGGAGCGAGAGGAGGAGCTCATATACCTGCGCGAGCGCGTCGAGGAGTACGCCACCGAGATTGAGCGGCTGCGGAGCGAGGGTGTGTACAGGGAGTCCGAGAAGAGGAAGCTGGCAGACTTTGTCAAGACGTTTGGCGAGCGGACCGGCGAGAACATCGGCCGCCAGGAGGAAGCCGACGTCTGGAAGGATCTGCTGGAGCAGGAGACGGCCCGCAGGGAGCAGGCGGACGAGGACAACCGGAGGCTGCGAGACGACATGTTTCGCCTCAAGAAAGAAATGTCTGGTGGGCAAGGGACGGGGACGGGGACGTTGCACCACACTACCAACATTTACAACATCACCAAGAAGCACCGGGATCAGAATGCCTCGCCCGGCCGCCCGGTGTCTGGCCTGTCGGGCGACATCGAGGGCTCCAACGCAAACTTCAGCGCGGCAACCACCCTCGTCGAAGAGCTGCGGCGGGAGAGCGAGCAGCTGCGCCATGAAAACGCCGAGCTGCGCCGCGAAGTCGGTGCCCAGACCTCCATGCTGACTTCTAGGAACCGCGAGAAGGACCGTTTGTACCAGGAGATTGAGGAACTCAAGATGGCGCAGCGTCGCGGAGGTGGTGTTGCGCCGTCGACCGTCGACAGCCTCCTCGAGCGATCCGCCTCCCGCGCCGGACAGGAGAGGCCCCATTCCCGTGGCAGCGGCCAGACCAGGCAGACGTTTGCCGAGGAGGACGCCGAGCGGGAAGAGCTCGAGAACAAGCTGGCCGAGCTGCGGGACAACCTCAGCGAGGTCAAGCTGCAAAACCAGGAGCTGCAGCGGGAGCTCGAAGCCTGCATGGAGGACTTCGAGACTGCTGTAGAGGACAAGCGCCAGTTTGAGGACACCGCCATGGCGCTGCAAGAAGATCTCGAGACTGCCATGAACGACCTGGTGGCGCTGCAGTCGGAGCGCGACGAAGCCCTGCGAGAACAAGGAGATATGGAAGCCGAGTTCGACGCGCTCCGTCGCGAGGCGCAAGAGGAGATCGACACGCTCGAGGTCGAGGCCGACCAGCGCAACGAGGAGATACAGCGGCTCCAGGCCGATTTGAGGGATCGCTCGGAAAACTTCGACGCCTTGCAGGAAGAGATGCGGAAGATGAGCGAGGCCCTCATCCGCCTCGAAGATGACCAAGACAGCAAGCTGCGCCGCATTCAGCAGCTCCAAGAGGAGCTGGACTCGTCCAACAGGGAGCTCGAGGAGCTCGAGCAGAAGCTCGTCGAGGCAAACGACAAGAACCAGCGCCTCTCTGTGCAGCAGGAGTCGTCCCAGGGCGAGATTGCCTTTTTGCGCGAAGAGCAGGAGGCAGACAAGATCCGCATCGGAGACGTCGAGGCTGCGCTGGCCAACGCGGAGCAGAGCCTGCGCGAAGAAAGGGACAGGGCCAAGGAGCTGGATGCCCTGCTGCAGCAGGAGCGCGTGCAGCGGGAGATGGTGGCGAACAGGGAAAAGGAGGAGGTGCAGCAGTTTGTCAACGAGCTCAACCGCGAAGCCTCCAATGCCAAGGACGAGGTGAGGCGACTGCGTAAGAACCTGTCGTCTCGCGAGGTCGAGGCTACGGAGTGGAAGGAGAGGTTGATTGAGCTGGAGAACAACCTGAGAGAAGCCCTGGGCGACCTGAACGGCACCCGGTCCTCGCTGCTCAAGGTACGGTTTCGTCCGATCCCGATCGTCGTGGCCGGCGCTAACGTGGTGAAGTCCATCGCCAAGATGCAGCGCGAGCTTGAAAACACGATCCGTGAGCTCGACACCACCAAGGCATCCGTGGTCGAAAAGGACCGCATCATCAAGCAGCGCGACGCGCTGCTCGAGTCTCATGCCCTCGAGAGCCGCAAGGTCGCCGAGCTCCTCGACAAGGAGCGCGTGGCGCACCGCAATACCAAGTCGCAGTTTGACACCTTCCAGAAGACGCACCACCATCTCTCGCAGACGGCGAGCACGCAGGACGTCCGCATCGCCGAGCTGGAGAGCACGAGGGGCCAAGACCGGAGAAAGCTCGCGGTGCTGGAGCAGACTGCCCGTGACCAGCTGACGGAGAGGAACGAGCTGTTGCTGACGCTCTGGCAGAAGCTGAGCGAGCTGTGCGGCCGGGAGTGGGCGAACAGCAACGCGCTCGTCGATAGACAGGCAGTTCCGTCTGTCGAGGTCATCGCCAGCAGGCTGCCTGGGTTCTCCAAGAACCTCTTTTCCGCCATCAAGACCATCGAGACCATGTTCGGGTCCCTGCAGGCAAAGATCAAGTCGGTGGAGCGCGACCTGCACCGCGAGTACCAGACGCTCGAGAACAATCTCGAGGTGCGAACCAAGAAGCTCGACCGCCTGGAGACGATGGTGCGAAACTCGGTTGCCTCGGGTTCGCTGGGCTCCCAGGACCTGCAGGGTCGGATGGCGCGCTTGGAGGATGCGTACCGCCAGCTCAAGGTGGAGAATACGACGCTCAGAACCGCGCAAGATGTTCGCACTCGTGCTGCTCAGTCCCATTCGGACGGCACCATGACTTACGCCGGAGGAGGCTCGCCGTCGCCGTCGGTCCCTCGGGGTCCCGAGGATCGTGACAGGAGCCGATCTTCTCGCTCTAAGCAGGACAGAAGCAGTCAGCCTACCGGCTCGGCGCGGACGAACACGGCCACGGGGATCCCAAGACCGTCCTCTGGAGTGGCGTGCAGCATGGACGTGGCGTTGGCCGGAGACGCGGCGGGCCCGAGCGGCAACGACCACCGGTGGCTGTTTAGGCTGCGAGACATGGAGTACAAGCTAAAGGCGGAGCGCGAGGGCCGTAACCAGGACCGGCATGATGCCCGACAGCGGCTCGGCAACCTGGAGTCGGAGAATCGGGACCTGAGGGAGAAGGTGAGGCGCACAAACTCGGAGGCTGAGTAGCCGCCGGCCGGACAGGCGACAACTAGACGTGTATCATGAAGCCCAGGCGCACGTGTTAACGACTACGAGTCTGTTCTTATTAGTGTACACTG
>NRSZ01000085.1:0-28149 GCA_002901185.1 Tolypocladium capitatum
GGGGAAGACTTACCATGCGTGCCGGCCGTGTCCAAAGGCAAAGTGCCGATCGCTCGTCGTCACCATGCCGAGGCTCATCGCCATCCGTCCTTGGTCGTCGGCGTCGTCGCCGCGCGCTTCTTCCGGTCTCCGCTGCCACGCCTCGCGGATGCGTGCGTAGCGCAGGGGGTCATACGCCTGGGCGTCGTCGAAGAACTCCTCATCGTGGTGCGTCCCCTGGAGGTTGACCGTCACGATGGCGCCTTTCGGGAGCGTCCAGCCGAGGTCGGGGTGGCGCAGGCCCTGCGGCGCGACGACCATGCGCTCGACGAGGGAGGTGTGGAAGTTGCTCACGCGCTGGGACTCGCGGATCGAGGAGTCGACGCGGGTCAGGGACAGCAGGGCGGCCTTGGACCACGCGCCGGAAGCGGGCTTGTGCGTGCGGCACTCGTCGCGGAGGACGTCCAGGATGGCGGCTTGGGGAGGCGTCGAGAGCAGGTCCAGCATCCACGAGTGGCCGGTGAGCACAGTGGTGTGTATCGAGGCAAACTCGAGCGGCAGCAGGCGCATCAAGACGGCGACGGGGGTCAGCTCCTGCGGGCTGTTTTCCGCCATGGCGAGGCGGATCACCCACGTGAAGCCGTCCTCGGGGGGAGCCCAGTCCTTGTACTGCGCATCGCCCTCGGCCTTGCGCCTCATGTCGTCGAGCCGCTTCCTGACGATGGGCCGGACCCGCCTGTACGCCGACCACCAGTGCAGCCAGTTGGGGATGACCAGGAGGCGGCCGAAGACGGGATGGAGGGTTTTCGGCAACATGCGCAGCAGGATGCAGTTGCGGACGACGTCGTCAGTGAAGCCGACCATGGCTTTGAGGAACGTCTCGTCTCGGCAGACGTCGCTCCCGGCGAGCATCCTGTTGGTGACCCGCGGCACGATGCTGAGCCACATGTCCCACAGGTTGACGCTCGTCCACTCCTCGGTGACGTGCCCCAGCGTCAAGTCCACCGCGTACCTGACCTCGTCGTCCATGTCCGGGATGAAGCCCGGCAGGTTTCGGTGGAGGAACTTGTGTACGGCGCGAGTCCCGAGGCTGTCGGCGTCGAGCCTGCGGTCGAGGAAGTTGTAATCGGCGAACAGAAGAGCGTTGTGCGCCTTGAGCGAAGACAGGGCGGTGTCGGGCTGGTCGACGAGCCAGGCAACCAGGGACTGGGGCAGCACGACGTCCGATCTAAACATGGATGACGGGACTGCAAAGGGGAGGCCCTTTTTGCCGCACTGGAGGAGTCAGCATGCGGCACGAAGCTACATGTGCGTTTGCTGAACGGGGTTTACCTTGACGTAGCCCTCGGTCATCCATGGCCGGTGCCTGGTGAGGTAGCCGACGCCGTTTCGCAGACTGGCCCAGAGTCCGCGGCCGTGGCCGAGCTGGTGAATCTGCTCTGGATACCTCGGCACCGTCGCGAAATCAAAAAGGAAGGCGGCGACAATGAGCAGCGCGCCGTACCCGAGCGCACGCCCCCACGTCGGAGTTTCGACCAGTTCAGAGAGCGCCATGTCTGAGGCGAGAGATGGATGACAGACCGATTCTTGCGCCGTTTCTGTCGATGCCCGAGCTTTCAGGCTACTCTCCGTCCCTTACTCCAGCTCTGTTGTCGTCGTTGTGGCACTCAGGAGATGATGCTGGGAGACGTTGGCCGTAGCGGGTCTGTCTGGGTGGCTTGCAGGAGGTCTGTTTTGCTTTTGATTGCAGCCCTTCATCGCAGGGCCGACGGGATCGCAAAGCATATTCCCCGATAATACGAGGCAAACGACGTTCGCTGATGAATTAAGCGACGTTTCGTCGTAGCACGTCATAGCCCTGCCCTGCCTGCCTCGTCGATGCGCGTTCCGGACGGCATCGATGACGCCGACTTACCAATAACCTTCCCCCACTAGCCAGCTTTCTGTGCCCTTCAGCGCCGGCGTGAGTTTGCTTCTGCACTCAGACGTTGTCCTAGCGTTGTGCGGCTGTGAAACAACTTATTGTTGCCCGAGATCGTGCCGCCAACTCGCGGAGCGTCCATCTGCGGTGGCAGGCCGTCGTCAGTGAAACCTGTCAGAGTTCATCCTCAATACTGTGGTTTCCGCCCGTGGACAATAATGGGATGGGCCCCCAGCCGTCATCAGCGGCATTTTCAAGCATGCGGCAGTACGCTTCACGGCGATACAGTGAATGCCTCATGGATATGACGGAAGCCGAAGAATCTTGTGTTAGTTGAGAGTCGTCGGCACGCGCTTCACCCTGATCCTCACCGGTTTCTCCTAGCTCACGATGCCTGCGTTTCCGCGTAAGCACAATGGAGTCTTGTGCTGTTATCACAGGCTCCTCGACGCAAGCTTCGCTTGTGTCCCCACAGGGCGACTCGTCTCTGAATTCTTGATATTGCCAGCCGAGCGGCGCCGAGTCCGGCAGCAGGTTGACCATTTGTTGATCCACGGAGGCATTATACGGCAGTGGCCGAGACAAAGGGCTTGATATAACTTCCACAGAAGTAGCATCGCGTGCGAGAGGATATTCCCGTCTGGATGCAGGGCCCACCCGTTCAAGCTCGGTGTCTTGCGATTCCACCGGCGTGGGTTTGACGGCAAAAGCAGCCATTTTCAAATCGTGTTCAAATGCTTGACCGGAACAGCAGCCGCCGAATAGTGACTCGATGGAGATACCTGCAGGCCAGAAAAGTTAGCAAGCTTCAGAGTGTTAAAACTGTTGGCGTTAGCGACATACCTTCTGCTACCCACTGCTCTGGGTCAACTGTACATGGCCAAACGTCCTTGGGTTGGAAGGTCTTTACCAGGTTACAGAGCTCTGGATAGGACGAGTGTCTTGAGTACGGAAACTGAATGACTCTCGGTAAGTCACCTGTCAAGTTGTTCGAGGTCTTATGTTGTACAGAGCTCGGTGGCTGATGAAGGGCGAGAAGGGCGGTTTTAAGAACCGTCGACTGGCCATCTCTGAAAGTTGAGGTATCAAGGTTGAGCGGCAAGTTTCTGCCGCTTGCAACCATATTGCCCAGTATGACCCTGATTTCGTTTTGCTCTGCTTCAGATATGGCATCCGAGGAAGAGATCCTGCACAACGGTTAGCAAATGGTGCCCGATTAAAGCAGCAAGGGCCCACGCACAATTCAAGCAGTGCCAGGAGATCCTCTTGGAGATGGAAAGCCAGCTCAGCCTCTCGCTTGAGATCCTCGCCACCGCCCCCGACTCCAGCTTCCAGGAGCTTCTCGCCACCGGGCAAGCGTGCAACTATCGGCTGGATTCTGACAACTCCTGGTCTCTTGGCCTCAACACACATGTTGCCCTTCTCGCAACTGTGTAGCCGTACGTTTTGGTCCGAAGTCAGGCAGCCCGGGTGAGGCGTGTTTCCACACATGTGCCCTGTCAACGCCGCTGCCCCGGCGGCGATATGAAACTCGGCCGTGGACTGCTTCTCGGATGACCGGCTCCTGAGCGCATTGTAGATTCGCATTTTGTAGTCGTCCACATGAATCTGCCAACAATTAGAGGAGCCGGGAGTCGGACAAATCATCGTCACGTACCGGACACTTTAACGCTTTGGAAAGCGCAATCCAAACCTCCTCGTATCCGTATGTCCAAGCCTGGATGTGGAATACCGTGTCGTCTGGATACGTGGAGACTTTACGAAGCAGTTCTGCAATGCCGTCTGACTTTGTTTGGAATGGAACATTGTGGATGAAAGACGTATCGAGGTAGATCTTATCCAGGGTTTTCAGGCCGCAGGCATATTCGATCAGGGTGGGGTTCCGGGCCAACGTGTTGACGAACCAGGGCTCGCTTCGAATATCCCCGGTGTACATAACGGCCTTTCCATCTCCTTCAATCACTGAAACGTGTTAGAGCTGGGTGCGGGAGGCAGGTTCGATGTACTCACAGAACATTACAGCACCAGGGCAGTGGTTGGCGTCGAAGAGGGTAACCTGAATGTGGTGCCCAGGCTGCAGCTCAATTATCGTGGGCGTCTCCAGAGGCAATGGTTTCTGACGCCGCAGTGTTAAGGGAGAAGACTAAACTCTGCTGGCCTGAGGAATAACGCACCAGAACCTTGCCTAGATGTTTGTAGGTTTGCTGTCTGGCCTCCAATATGCCCTGGGCATAGTTGATGCGACATGGGTACCTCTCCAGACGAAGCAAGATCGCTCTGGTAGCGGCAGAGCAGTAGACACTTTTGTCAGTTAGGAGACTGGTCCACGGGCAAGACTCGTGCACGGTTGCGTACAATGGAGACCAGAGGCTGTCTAGCCCAGCAAGGTGGTCGCTGTGGACGTGGCTCAAGAAGCACGCCAGTGGAAGGGGCGCGCCTTCAAGTTTGCGGAAGAAGTCGACTTCGATAAGTTAGCGAAGATAATCCAGCGATTAGCTTTCCGAGGGTGAGGCTACGCTGACTTCTGATGTCTGGAAACTCGGCCACGAGGCCGTTAAAGGTCGACATGCTGCGTGAGATGGGTGATTGTCGTGCGTTGGACGCCTTGCAGGCTTCGTTGCAGCTTGCCAGTCAACCTCGTGCGAGCAACAGATGGACGAGCCGGCGGCCTGCCAACCATTCCATTCTATTCACGGCACAACTCTCTGCAAAGTGTAGTAACGGACCGCCGTGTCGATGTGCACGGCGTGAAGCAAGAGGAATATGTGAAGAGAGAACGAAGCAAGTAAAATGTTGGGAAGTTCGCACTGTATTCGGCAACCATGTGGGACTGTCTCTAGGCAGCCATGATTGTGCACATGACTGACAGTGGCTTGCTACCCTGGAGACCTGGACCCACACCCACCCTTTGCGGGTCCCCTCACCCAGACATCACTTCTTCCCTTCAACCACATCTCGCGCCTTCAGTTGGGACTGCGACCTTGAAGGTGGAAACCAAATCACAAATTATTTTGCCGCCGGAAACCTGATGCCACGGAAACCTGATGCCACGGAAACCTGATGCCAATGCGCAATTCTTCGCTCAATGCCTATGAGGAAAAAGGGGAACACCGGAAGTCGATACCGAGACTGCTCTGTCGTGCTCGCATCGCTGTCCCGCTCGGGGTTCCTGAGCCCCTTTCTGCATCTGCTGACCTGTGGTCAAAGTGAATGCGCCACAGCTCGCGGTCGCTGCCGGCGTTGAAGTCGCTCCTGGTGTGCATCATCAAGATGTTGTCACTGACGACAAGGTCGCCCTTCTCCCAGATGTGGAAGTAGGCCACCCGTCGGTCGTGGAGAGCAGAGTCAATTGCCTCGCAGATGGCCGCGCTCTCGACGTCGTCGTGGCCCTCGATTTTCACGATGGTTGGCTCGAACTTGGTCTTGCTCTGGGGCCAGGGCTCGTGATATCGCAGGCACGGCTTGCCGGTGGTGGGGTGCGTCGTAATAAGTGGGAGGCCCTTCAGGACGGTCTGGTCAAAGGACGATGTTGACACGGACCAGGTCTTGCCGGCGAGGTTCTCGGCCGTGATCCAGGGCGGCAGATGCTTGAAGACCATGGTCGATGAGGAGAAGATGGTGAAGCCGGTGTGTCGCGGAGACGGGGTGGCGCCGGCAAAGAACTGGAACCTGTTGACGAACCGATCAGTTCTTTGCTCTCTCGAACCGCGGAACAGGGAGGCAGGTACTTACTGAGGTGGCGTCGAGACGAGCGTCTCTTGGCCGTTGTCATCCACTTTCTTCTCCGTCTTGAACAGCCCATCGTAGTGGAACGGCATCCACTCGGCGGACAGCACGTTGTTCAATCCCCGAGTATCGGCGCCGTGGTCCTTGACCTTGAGCACGAGGCCAAATTTCCAAGGCAACGGCTCGCCAAACTGCTTGGCCTTTTCGACGAAGACGTCTTCGTTTGGCTTGTTGAAGAATCCCCGCATGATGACGGGGGAGTTGATCTCCGACAGGGATCGAACCTTGTTTGCGTCGACGTCATCGATGGTCATGGCCTTGGGGCCGTTGGCCGGCCTGATGATCCAGCCGCTTGGATAGATGGGCTCGCAGGTGACGCCACCCTTGTCCTCTCCCCAGGAGAAGAGCTCCGACTTTTGGCGAAAGTAGCTAGGCCTGCCATTCTCGTGGACGAGCTCCATGGTGCTGTCGTTGTCGAAGTCGGAGCGCATGCCGGACACGACGGTACCGTCGAGCTTGAAGCCCACGGTGCAGTGCCAGGGGGTGGTGTACATGCTCGTCGTGGGCAGGAGGCTGATGGAGACCTTGGCGGCGCCAGTCGACGGGTGAATGGACAGACGGACGTGGTCCTTGTACTTTTGGTGAACAGCTCTGGCAAAAGCCTGCATTCATTCATGTCAGTTCTCGTTCAACCCCGTGGGACGGGAGAGAAGGCCTACATCTCCACGCGCCATCATCTCCTTGGCAATGTACTCAATTCCCCTCTTGTACCTCGACTTGGAGCGGCCTTGGTGGAGGGGGTACACGTCGGCAAGATCGGTCTCGAGGAACTTGATGTAGCCTCGATACGTGAGGCAGACATCCTCACTTTGGCTGACATCCTTCCACACCCAGTCGGGGCAGCTGAAGGTGTTGAGAAGGGTGCGGCGAAAGTTGGAGGCGTTGGCGACATATGTCATCTCGTCAAGCTGCTCCGGCAGGGCGATGGAGACGAGGTCCCTGAGACGGGAGAAGAGGATGTTGTCGTAGCCCTTTTCCACGGCCAGGGCTCTGAGGGCCTCGCCGTACGCCCAGACATCTTTGTCCGGGACGCCGAGCAGGTCTGGACGACGTCAGCCACCAGCGTGCACGCAACAGACGGAGCTAGGGGTGTCGGGGACACACCGTTGTATACAAGTCCATCCGAGATGATTGTGAGTTTTGCTCCAGGGGGATACACGTCGGCAATGGCATTGCAGAGGCCGTTGAGATGGGCCAGGGCCAACTCTTCAGCCCGATCCGGAAGCTTCCCGAGGACTTTGACGGAGGTGTTTGGCGACTTGAAGGGGAACGCAGGGAGGCACATGGGCACGGCCTCGCCGGCGCGGACGTGGCCGTAGATGACGGCCAAGAACTTGAGGGCACCCTCGTCTACCTTGGATTGGCCAACAGGGGATCTACTCAGGCGATATCGGTAGATGATGTGCAGGATCTTGGATGCCACGTCGAGGGCGGTGGTGTCGACAGCGGCGAGCAGGCTCACCGAGAGGCTCTCGAGGTTGAAGGCCTCGCCCGCAGACTTGACGTCGGAGCTTGGGGCTTGCCACAAGCCGACGGGCTCGAGCCCGGCTCCTGTTGCGATGTGCATCTTCGATCAAGGCAGGACGAGACAGTGAAGAGCAAGGGTGAGGCGAGGTGGTGGGCTGTGGGAAGGGCGATGCAGCAGCAGCGAGACTTGCGGACCGGGCTGCTGCCACATGAAAGGGAACCGAGATGCGGCGTTTAAGAAGTGATGGGGATGCAGGACTCTAGCCTGATGCAACCTGTCAAATCTATCCCATCCATGGGTCGATCAGGCACGCGGTGAATGGCGGCAGGCGGAGGCGGAGGCAGCCCTGGCCATGGCAACGGCCCCGGTCACGTCTAGAGCATAGCGGGAAGAATTCTCTAGCCCAGCGTGGCGATGCACGGAGTAATTGTCCGCGATGCATGGAGTAATTGTCCGCGCTGCCAGTCGGAATCCGGGTGTTGCATGGGCTATTATTAACGAGCTGACGCGCATCAGAGGGGCGCCGTGCTGATGTAAGACGCGGAGGAATAACTCGATCTATGAATTCGGCGGTAGGGCGGAGGATGCCGCTGCATCGTGAGGCGCGCCTCGGGGCGTTTGGAGATGAGAACGGACTCCGTCTGTGGTTGCGGCCGGAGCCCGCCATGGGCCGCCGCGAAGGAAGTTGGGCTCCGATTCTGGACGCGGCCTGTCAGTGGTGAACTTCCCGAACGGGACCCGGCGCCGACCGTCAGAGACGCGCGAATCTGGTGCGTCCGCTTAGGCTCGGGCGCTGCGTCCGAGAGGAGATGGTTGCCATCGCGGCGGCATCGCGGCGGCATCTAGGACGGAGACACGGGCGGGTCGCCTCCTACCTCCCCCTGCCGCAGAGGGAGACCCGGCATCGCCGCAACAACGCGTGTCTCGTGTGCCAGGCCGCCGGGGGACGACTGGCAAGCTTGTCCAACTCTCCCGTCTCTCGGGTGACGGGTGACATCGTCTAGGGGCCGAAAGGTCGACCAGGCCGAACCCTGCGCCCGGATTTAGCTGCGATCCTGCGGCAGTCGGCCAAAACCAGGGACCTAGGATCTGCATGTGCGTTGCGACCACATCCACGCGGCGGCTGCAGAATCCCTCAAAAGGCCGAGGACCGAGGGTAGTATGAGCCGCGTTGCCTCTGCAGCCTCTCTGCAGCTTCTGCAGACTGACAGCAGACTTGATAGCAGGCCAAGACCCACCAACCACACCACGCCTCTACGTGAACGAGTCACCGCCATGGCGGCCAACAGCGACGTGGACGCTGTCGACGTGGTGATTGTCGGTGGTGAGTCTCCCTCTCCCTCTGCCCCAGATGAATGCTGGACGGGGTGCTGACATTCCACTCCCTTGCAGGCGGACCTACCGGTCTCTTCACCGGTCTGCTTCTCCAGCGCCTGGGGGCGTCGGTGTGCATCATCGGTAGGGCCCTTGGGACGAGATGCTGCGCGGCGCTGACTGGCGAGTGCAGATGCAAAGCCCAAGAGCCTCGACCTTGGACGGGCAGATGCCTTGAACGCACGCACTCAGCAGTACTTTGAGGTTGCCGAGCTGCTCGACGAACTGCTCCCACTGGGCCTCAAGTGCAACAGTAATTTCTCTCCATTCGTCCTGGGCCGTTGCGCTACACGTGGGAAACCTCAAGAGACTGACCGACGCCTCGCAGCAAGCTCCACGTTCGGCGATGGCGAGTTCAAGTCGCGGCAGAGCGAGTGGTGGGTCAGCCTCGAGCACGCCCTGCACAAGAACTTCCTCATGATCGGCCAGCCGGTCGTGGAAGAAATCCTGAGCAACAAGCTCCGGGGATTCGTCCACTACGGCGAGCAGGCCGTGTCCGTCACCGAGGACGACGGCGCCGTGGAGGTCGTGACCAGCTCTGGCCGCAGGGTCCGCGGCACATACGCCGTCGGCGCCGACGGCGCCCGCTCCATGGTGCGCAGGGAGATGGCCGTCGCCTTCACAGGCACGAAGCCGGAGATGCTGTGGGCCGTGCTGGACACCTTCATCGACACCGACTTCCCCGTCTGCCCGGAGATTGTCACCTTCCAGCTGGACGGGCAGGCTCGCGTCTCCTGGATCCCGCGGGAGCGGGGCATGTGCCGCTTTTACGTGCTCCTCGACGGGGAGGTTACGCAGGCGAGGGCGGAGGACTCTATCCGGAAGCACCTGGCGCCGTATCGGATCGAATTCAAGAAGACGGAGTGGTACAGCACGTTTGATGGCATGTCTGCTTCTCCGGTTCAGCATGCGCGGGTTGCTAACGACTTGGGATCCAGTCAAGGAGCGCATCGCGTCTTCGTTCATCTCCAGAGACGGCGCCGGCCGCATCATCCTCGCAGGTGACGCGGCTCACGTCCACTCCGTCAACGGCGGACAGGGGCTCAACACGGGCATCGCCGACGCCTTCAGTCTGGCATGGCGCCTCGCCAATGCCGTCACGAACCCAAACATGAAGGCCGGTGCCGCGGGAAAGCTGATCCGCAGCTACGACATCGAGCGCCGGAGCACGGCTCAGGGCGTCATCGACGTGGCTGCCGCATTGGTGCGGGATACCGTCCGCCCCGCCAAGACGTATGTTGGCACGATTCAGAAGAATGCGGGTTACATCACAGGTGAGTTCAGCCTCTGTCGGCTGTTTGGCGGTGATTTCGGACAGACCCCGGCTCTGCTCTACTGGTGCAGTTTCTGAGAAGCTCACGCGTGCCCGTGATACTAGGCATGGGAGTTTCGTACCATGACTCAAACTCGCCGCTCATCAAGGCGTCCGAGCACGGCATCTGGAAGGCCGGCTATCGCTGCCCCGACGTGATTTTGGAGTCTGAAGCCAAGGGCAGCACGAGGCTGTACACTGAGGCTACGTATGGAAAGTATCTGGTACTCTTCATCGGCAACCACCAACATGCCGGGCTTGGCCACGAAGACGTTGCCGTGCCGTACCAAATCCTGCCCTTGGACGAGTCCGAGGCCGCCCAAACGAATGGGCATACCTCGGAGAACGGCACCCGCGCAACAAACGGAACTACAAGCAAGTCGTTCCAGGCAGCCTGGGTCCGCCCAGAGGACTCGATCGTGGTGGTCGTCCGTCCAGACATGTACGTTGGCTACGTCGGGCAGGACGCCGAGAGCTGCAAGCAGTACCTAGACGATCTGTACAACTAGACCAGACTAGACACACCAATAGACTACGCATAGGCGCCTGCTTCGGGCGATAACGGGGAGGGAATCCAGGAATGAGTTGCGGTTTCGCCTGCTGGGTGCTTGGTCATTTATTTACACGAGGGGAGGCCATAGGTAGGATCCCGCGCCATCCATCTTGGCCTCGACCCCGAGCGACAGTTTGCGCGCTGCGTCGTGCAGCAACCCGAGACCTGGATCCGCGGCAGCTTCAACGTCTGCATTCCCGTCCATGTTCACGACGTCTCCGGTCGCGTGACGCGCAAGGTGCCCATGCGATGTCCCATGCCGCATAAGCTTGCCGAGCATCATCATCCCGGCACCGTAGACGAAAGCTCGGCTCCGAGGTCGCTACATACGTATGGATGCAGCAACACTGTCGCGATGTGCCTATTGCGAATTTGCTTGGCTTTGGCTTCACGGATGGCCGCCATGTAAGTCATTCATCTACATGTCCTAAGCTGCTAAAGGCGCTCACGGTCTACTCGTAGTAGTTTGCCCAGGTGTGCTGGCGACCTTTTTACATCAGATGGGGGAGGGCTATTTGGCAAAAGCTCCGTGCCCTTCTCCAGCTTCCAGTTCCATCGCAGTACATTCGAACCCCGTCCAACTATTTTCTACGTACTGGCTACGTGATTCTGGACTACATCGAGCCGACGACCGGCCAGATGCTATCTGCGACATGGAAGTCGCATTCCAATGACACCGAACGGCGTCGGAACCTCTTCCGCGGACTCTCCCGCCTCGTCCTCTCCGTCTCGCGCATCCCATTGCCACGCATCGGCTCCTGGTGCTGCCACGAAGACGGATCAATTACCCTATCGAACCGGCCGTTGACCTGCGGCGTCATTATCCTCGAGAACGACGGGGCTCCTCGCGTGATGGAAGAGAAAAAGACATACTCATGTGTGATGTATCCGACTTACTAACCTTCCACGATGGTCGATTTCTCGCTCAGCCAAACCCAGCCATCGACGAGAGGGATTGCCGCTACCAGGTGACAGTACACACCCTCATGAGAGCGCTTTCACACCACTACATTGATAGACGTAGACGGCAGGGTCCGTTTGTCATGCAATTATCCGACCTTCATGCGAGCAACATCCTCGTAGACTCATGTTGGAATGTCACGGCTGTCATCGATCTCGAGTGGGTTTGTGCACGCCCTGCCGAAATGATCGACGTGCCATACTGGATCACCGGACTAGGTATCGTTGGATTCTGTCAACGGCATGTATACCCTCTTTCATCAGCATCTTCGGCCAAGATTTATCTCGTTTCGCCTAACGGAAAACATGGAGATCCTGTTGTCGAGGTTCTGGCGCGAGAGGGCTGATAGGCTTGTCAAGACAAAGCTACAAGAAAAGGAGCTATATATTGCAGAGCTCCAGAGGATGTTCAAGGTGGATGTGGAAGCCAAATAGGGACAGCCAAGTTTAGGCAATGGCGAGAGTTACCAGACATTCTTCTGTTTGTTGGTCCTCCTAACATGCCGCATTGTAAATTACCGACCTTTAAAGGCCGCCTTGCCTCTTTACTTTTCAACGGCAAAGTCTTTAACCTGGTGTGCAAAATCTTCCGTACTGTCTTCACCGGCGTGCCCAGAACATCCTTCACAGCCCTATGATCCGTTGTTATAGTCTTCGACTGGCGACAACGGGGATGCGCTAATTCCGTGGATAACTGCAAGATGTCACTCCTACATAACCTCTAACTAGTGACAATGAGTAGACTGGGAGGAAAAATTAGCCCGTCGAGGTCCCATCTAACAAAAGCGCTAGCTAGGTTAGCAGGATGATGTGCATTAGCGGGCGTTGTGACATCGATGACGCGGCGTCTGACCTGATGAGGAAGGCAGGTTAAATAATATTCTCAAGTATAATAGCAAGTAGCTTACTCGTAGAAGGCCGGGGTTGCCCAGGCGCGTCGTAATGAGTACGAGCCACTACGAAGTACGACATGCTCCGTAGAAGCCAGGTAGAAGCCAATCTCGGCCCATCCTGGCACGGCTCTTATTAGTTAAGCCCACGTCATGCATTCCTTCATGCCATTTCCAGCAATGCCTGCTGTATCTGTTGATGTGAGGCAGCGGCCAGACTGCAGGGCCGCCGGTGCTGCATGCAGCGTAGCTCACCCTGCTTCGGAGCTGGCCGTTGGTCGTCTCGGCTGGCCCTTGGAAGCAATCGAACTTGGTCAGCTACTGCCCGTAGTTTGTCCTGGGAGGCTGCGTAGGAGTACGAGTACACGACAGACGTATGGACAAGATTGTGACTCGGATTGGAGGGACTTCTCGGCCCTCGTCCAAACTCCATGGCACCAAGCGAACCGCCCATCCCCTGACGTCCACGGGGGATACGACAAGTCGGTCAAACCCATCTCGACGACATCATCCGGTTCCGAAGCCCAGGCCGTCAAGAATGGTATCCTCGACCCCGTTAGCTCCAAGCCACACAAGAACCTCCAGGAAAGTATTGCGCGTCTCGACCAGTCGCGCCAGACTGCCTCGCCGCCCGAGCCGGCGTACCGAGACTACCTTGACACGGTTGGGAGCGTCCCGAACGAGAGGTCAACGTTGGTCGAAATGACGCCTCTCCTAAGGATACGACGATCGAGGTTACCGTCAGTCCGCACAGACACCGCAGGCACCGATGCCCGTGAAGACGAAGCTGGCTGCACATTCATCGGGTACGCATATCGACCCACGTCCCATACATCGTCGAAACCCCAGGATCGGACCAAGCATGGCAAGACGTCTCACGGCCGAACCCTACTTCTAGCGCTCGCCTTCACCACGCGCAATTGTAGTGTCGTCTCAGATATCCACCGCCTCCAATATGAAAGGGGCTTCCGGACGAGGCCTTTAACAAAAGTAGCCACTACTCCGGTGCAGTCCGTAAGCTATCTACTAGCATAAAGCGGTCAATATACATTCTATCAGTCCCCTCCATCACCCAGCCGCCTCTAGGCTCAGATGTCTGTCAGAGACTCGATTGGTACGAATCGGGCGCAAGCTCTATATTTTGACCTCTTCGGCGAGATCTAATAGTAACCTACCATCAACTCGTCAGCAACTCCAGTTCTGCCCTGCGGCAGACTTGGGCAACGGAGAGATCCTTACCAAGACACAACCCACCTGGGCTTACCACCCAAGCTCTTGCACATTGCTCGGCTAGCCACGTTTTCCCCGGACACATCGGCCGAGGACCAACCGTCGGCCGAGGCGTTTTCGCGAAGTAGCTTTGCCGCGACTCTTTTGGCTAGGCCCCTGCGTCGGTAACCGTCCTGAGCCAGATGTCAAGTCAGCAACACATTCTCATTATAAGACCGTTGCTACAAGTACCTCGCAATGCAGGCTGATCAGGGACCCGTCTATGCCTGTTCCTGGAGTGTCAGCTTGGAAGCTGGCGCGAGACATTCATGTCCCCTACCCAGAAATGCCCACGCTACCGGGGTCTCATCCTCCAGTTTAACCATGAGACTTGGGAGCGCAGAGAGCGTCTCACTGTGACGAGGCATCAGCAGATATTCCGGTGGCAAGAGGGCACGGTATCTCGCACGCTGTCCGCGGAATATCTGTCCGCGACACCACGAGCTCGCAGTCGGCAAGGGTAGTGCCGCGCCAGTGCATCCCCTCTGGGAGCGGAGACTCCGATTGAGGCAAGTCCTCTACTCTGAAGAGCCACTTGTCATAGTCGCCTGACGGCCGCGGCCTCACTCTGCCGGATTTCTCGATGATGGCCCTCACGTCGGAATGAACGCTTCCGAGCAGCAGACAGCTGGGATAGACAGACTCAGGATCAAGCTCCGTTCGCAGACGGATGAGCGCCTCCATGACATGGTCGAGCTGTGCTTCGTGCTCGGACCGGTCGTCGTCGCTGATGGCTCCCCGGCTCTTGTCCTCTAGGGTAGAGTACATGAACATCTGCGTTTCGGTGGAGACGGAGAAGTTGGCATATACCACCGTAAATGCTCTCGGCTTCGCCGAGCGACCCCCGAGGCCGCCCGAGTCCGAGACAAGGATGATTCGAGCGTTGGGCGCTGAGCCGGCGTCGCGGGCGGCGAGCTGCAGCCGGCGAAGGATCGATAGCGACGTTGGCAGACGCTCGGTGAGCAGCGCGAGCAGCCCATCTGGAACGCATGTGAAGATCTGAGCTTCTCTAAGCATTGCGGAGTAGCCTTGCGGTGGCGGGGAGTTGCTGTGAGACAGTTGAGTTGATATGTCTCTCCTCCGGTTGCCGGATGACTCGGTGGGTCGGTCTTACGACCGAACCACGGAGCTGTCTAGTCCAATGCACGAACTGTCTTTGCCCCTGACACGGCTCGAGCCAATGGAACGAGGTACGAAGTACTCCGTACGGAGTACACTATCTATGTTTGGCTTCATCGTCACATTGGCAGCGGATAGGCATAGTATCGAACATGTCATTCTTCAGTCGTTATTCATACATCTCATGTCTCATTGCAAAATCGCAAAATCCCACCCCGTCCGCACCACATGGGCTTTTTGCAGATCGCCTTTCAGCCAGCATCTATGGGCGGTCCCCGTGTCGCCCGGTATGACGCCCCAGCCGCAGGCCGTGCAGCCCGGGTACCCGGCGCAGTCGGCCATGCACTCCTGCATGCTCGTCGCCAAGACGGCGCCCAGGTCGACGGCCTGCCCAGGGCCGGTGTAGTCTATGCCGCATATCCGCAGGAAGGTCTTTCTGGTGCGGGCGTCGAGGTATTTGGTGTTGTTGGCGGTGGGACAGGCGACAACGGCCGTCGGTACGTCGTCGTCGGAGGTCGAGGACGACGAGGCCTGAGAGCTCGGGGGCGTTGTCGTCACGGGGGTTCTTTGGCAGTTAGCAACGGGGGGCCGGGACTTGGGAATCTGGCGTAGCTTGGCGGGAACATACTGTTGCTGCTGAGAATCCGCTGCTTGTCGTTTCGAACCCACGCCGACTCCGACGCCAACGCCGACCACAATGCCTACGACGACCACGAGTGAAACGGCTAGGAGGACGTTGAATATGCGCCGTCGCAATCCCCATATGGTCGACGCAGGGATCGGCGCCGGCGGAGCCACGCGATCGTAGGCGTAGCCGTCGTCGTATCCATCGCCGCGACTCCAAGGCCTCTGGCCGGGTTCCGTCCCGGCGTCATCCGGAGGCCACGGCGGCGGCGTGTCCTCGCGGTAAAAGGTGTACTGCTGCGGTAATATGGACTTGTCGTCTACCCAGGACAGTTCCTTCGTGGCGTGGGCAATTGGTCGGCGAGGCTCGGCGGCGCCCGGCGGCTCATCCCGCGTTGGCTCAGCGTCGGTTCGGTCGCGCCGTGGACGCATCGTGCCCGCGACAAAGACGAGGTCGGCGTGTAAGCGCCTGGAGGCGGCGTCGGACGAGCGACCGACGTTTCTGCTTCAGCCGAGCTTGACAGGAGGAGATGTGCTGGTCGCTGAAGTTGCCGGTGCCATCCGTCCGAGGTCGGTGTAATTACCGTACGCTCGGTCATCATCTCCGCAGCTGGTCTCCGTCCACGATGCAAGGATGTCCCCGGGCATGTCTCAGTATGTCTCACAGAAATTTGTCCAGCTCTGTTCGAAGTACCTCGTTTTCTTCTTCAGTCAGCGACTATGCAGTGGCCTGCAAGCGTGCCAGCCAAAGTGTCGGGCGTCTCCTCCTCGTGCGGGACTTTGACGACATACACACACTTTACGCAGACGTCAATGGCAGATCGTTCTCGTTGATTGTTCCGCCAGAGACCGAGAAAGATTTCGGCGAGATGGTTGCTCGCCGCCTTGTCCATCCCCGACTTCGTGAGGCTTTCCCGGGCTTCAACGGTACCTGTCGCTGGCCCCTCACCAAAGGGCATCTTCAGCTGGCAGGGATCATCATCCGGTCAACGAGTACGGAGTACGGAGTATGGAGTACAAAGTACTCGTATAAGATCAAGCCAGGGCTGGTCTAGGCCGGCGGCCGGACCCACTTCTTCAGGTTGTCGTGGCGCCGGCGAAGCCGACAACGATGCACGCCAAGCGCCAATGGAATTGTTGTCGACGCCGAGGGACAGCCTTGGGGAACGCTCTTCGAGGCCATCGAGACGTACGTGGACAAGCGCCTGACGCTCGCAGACGCCATGATGCGACTGCGCCCTGCGCCTGATCCGAGCAGAAGTTGATATGGCCGGTGCAGATTACCAACATCTGTCAGCTTGGGACTCTGGGGCAATGTCAAGCGCGGAATATCCTTCTCGGCAAGAACAAGAACTGCGTCATCGATGTCAAGCATAGCCTCATCGGCCACTGGAGACCTAGTTCGTGGTGGTTAGATCTGCTGTGCCTCCTCGGGCCACGGCCAGCATGATGGAAGATGTGTCCTGAAGCACAGATACCTGGACCCTTCTGTAGGTAGAAGCTCCATTTCCGTGTCCGATGACGAGCTCATGTGGTATGATTTTGCATTGTAGACTTGCGCCGTGACTCAAGCTTGCGGAATACCGTCCCTCATCCTCGCCACCATTATAATTTACACATTGGCCCGCAACCGTGCCTCTCGTCCGCTCCGTAACGCCGCAGATTCGCCGACCGACCGATCGCCTATGCGCCACCCACGAGGATTTGGTTGATGGGTATGTGAACTTTGGCCAGGTCAGTCAGGGAACAGCTCGCATGCGCAGCAGCAAAGGGGGAGCCGTACTCAGCTTCACGATGTAGCCGACGACGCCCATAATAACGAAGCCGGTGCCGACAGCCTGGCAGATCTTGGCAAACTCCTTTCCGTCCGCTGTTGGCGACGCGCGCGTTAGTATCTCGCGTGCAATGGCATCGTGTGAGACAAGGCCTACGCTTCTGGCACTTCTTGACGAACTGCACACCATCCCGCAAGAACTGGTTAGGCGTATCGAGGAGCTCCTGAACTTGGTCCGCCATGGTTACGACCTCGACGCGCGCGAGCGAGTCGTAATTATCGGGATGGGAATGGGCGTCGTGTGGCGGGATATGGGAGGATGATGGAGCTGCGACGACGGCGACTTTCTGCGACGGTAAAGCTGTCCTCAACTGCTTGGTGTTGACTCGGGTGCGGATAAACCATATCCGCGGCCGTGGGTTTTTCTGCCCCTGGGGTCACGTGCCCACCTATAAGGTGGGTCATCGGCTTTCCTCTTTCCTGAGAAATGAGTTTGCGCATACAATTGCTCAGGGGGATTATCTGCCATCCAACGACGACATTGCCACCGTTAGGGATGTCGCCGGCAAGACTGGTGTGTGGTGTCAGTTGCGCTTGGTATTGGGGGCGGACAGGCGGACCCAAGTTCTCCTGCGTTCCTGACTGGATGTAGGAGTGATGCCCGAACCAAACCGCTTTCTCGAATGCGTCACCCTTCCATTCCTCGGAACAAGCCGAGAAGGGATAAGCATAAGCGAGCACTGTACGAAGCGAAAGGAGACGGTGTGGTGAGCAATCAGCCGCTGCCCCATCCCATCAGATAAGATTATCAGATGCATCGGCCTGGGTTGGTGGAGTCGATTTCGCAACTCCGAGAAGCCACTGCTCGCAACGGTCGGCGTTGTGGGAAAATCCGATGCACGGCAGAGTTGCTTGGCAGTCAGCGGACAGTCTGATATATTGATAGCCTCAGCCGCTGGCATCACCCTTTCCAGGCCCGGTTCAGAATTCTACTTGATCTTGACACACCACCGCTACGAGTACGCATCAGCCAAGTCGACGTGCAACAACGACCATGGCTGAACATAGGCATCTCGCAACCTGCGACCCGCAGTGGGTAGACGTATGTACGAGCTCCAACCTGTCCACCATTCACAGAGCTCGTTCATCGCTCACGATGGCGTCCAGTTCCCCAAGAACCTGCCAGAGGGGACCAAGGTCTATAGCATGAACCGCAACCGCGACCCCATCACGCCGCAGCCCGGGCTGGACATTGCCGAGCTCGACGTCGCCGCCCGCGAGGGCGCGAAAATCACGCTGCGCACGTATCGCAAGAGCGAGAGCGCCGATGCGGCCCTGCCGCTGTTTGTGTACATGCACGGCGGCGGCTTCGTGACCGGCGGACTGGAGACGGACGACTCGACGTGTCGTGCCATTGCGCTGGAGACGGGCCTTGCGGTGGCGAGCGTCGAGTATCGCCTGGCGCCGGAGCACGAGTTCCCGGTTGGCTTTGCGGACTGCTTCGACGTGGTGCGCTGGGTATGTCGAGCCCTCGCCGTCGAGAGCGGGACGAGAGCTGACTTGCTGCGACAAAGGCTGCATCTGCAGATGGCCAGGCGCGGCTGAAGACGAACCTCGCCAAGGGCTTCGTGCTGGGAGGCACCTCGGCCGGTGCAAACTTCACCGCGGGCATCTCTCACCTGGCCCTCGAGGAGGCCCTCAGCCCGCCGCTGACGGGCATCGTCTTCCTCGCGGGAAGCTTCTGCCACCCCGACGCGCGACCCCAGACGTACCTCGACCGCATCCTCAGCGTGGACGAAATCACCGAGGCGCCGGGCCTGACGCGCCAGTCCATCGACTATTTCGCCGGTACCAATCAGCTCCCCGACGGCGCCCTGCCGCTTCCGTGCCGATGTTGCAACTAACCCGCCGCAGGCAGATACGGCGCACCGCCCGAGGACAGGCGCGTCTCGCCGCTGCTGTTCGGCTCGCACGCCGGCATCGCCGACAAGGCCTACTTCGCCATCTGCGGCCTGGACCCGCGCCGCGACGAGGCGCTGCTGTATGAGCGGCTGCTCCGGGACGCGGGCCTGGAGACGCGGAGCGACGTCTACCCCGGGCTGCCGCACGGGTTCTGGACGACGTGCCCAGATCTGCCGGCGTCGAGGGAGTGGCTGCGGAAGCTGATTGAGGCGGTGCGCTGGATGATCCAGTAGGGCTGCCATGTTTAGCGAAGCAGGCCGCGTTCGCCGACACCCGATACTCGATACACCATATTCAACGTCTTAATGGTGTTATGTATGTATGATTCCTTCTCTGCTACCGAGGCCCTTGCACCGCCCTCCTCAGTTCTTCCGTCATCTGTTCCGCGGACCCGCGCTTTCGTTCCCTTTCAAACTCCTGGAGCCACGCCTGGACAAACTCGACCTCCTTGCGCTGCGCCTCGACGACCTGCTTCGGCGGCAGCCCCTCGACCTCGTCCTTCAAGCCGTTCTCGTCCCAGTGGTGCACGCCCCAGTCAATCAGCATGAACGGCTCCTCCGTCGTCGACTCGCGGTCCGGCAGGCCCATGGCGTGGGGCGAGGCGGCGCGCCAGGGGTCCTGCGCGCCGTCGATGAGGGCGAGGCGCGGGTAGCTGAAGTTGAGGCCGCCGAGCCTGTTGATGGAGTCGACGTCTGGCGGCGCCGTGATGTTGAGCTGGCTGCGGCAGCGGATGGTGGCGTAGTCGTACGTCAGGGCCCGCGAGACCATGGGGAGCCGGTCACGGGGGACGCCCTCTCCGGTCACAAAGTAGCCCCATCTAAGCAGTCGTCAGCTACGCATCATCGAGCCACGAACCATGCATGGGCTCACTGTGTGCACGTCTGGTATAACCAGCTTCGCTGCCAGCCCGCAGCCAGGTCGGTTCTGTGCTCGGCGAAGCGCGCGGAGAAGCACTCCCGCAGAGAGCTGCCCCTGCAGTACCTCTTGTCCCGCCGGACTCTGTTCCTCACATGGCCGACGTAGTTGAGCATCCTGGCCGTGAGCGACTGGCCCTCGGCGTCGTAGCCGGCAAAGGAGACGATGCGCCGCACCGCGGGGCGGAGGTGGGCGGTGCTGGCGAAGAGCAGGGCGTCCGAGGCGATGGTCGCGCAGTAGGTCCCGTACTCGGCGAAGTCTTCCTCGGGATCCCAGTTGGTGTTTTGCAGGCCGGAGATGCCGCCGGAGAGCACGCTGGCGAACTCGTCGTGGTAGAGCTCCTTGAGGCCAAAGAGGTCCTTGATCTCGTCTGCCTTGGCGGGGTCGTCGGCGAACAGCATGCCGTCGATGATGCGCGTCAGCCTTTGCAGGGTCGGCGAGCAGTCGCCCGGAGCAAAGTGCCGCGCGGCCTCGAAATACTGCCAGTACTCGTCCACGGCGGCGGTGACGCCCGAGGACGAAATGGCGCCCCAGTAGACGTCCGGATAGAGCTTCCTGGTGAGAGCCGCGAAGGCGCCGGCATAGGAGCCGCCGTAGATGATGTACGGGGTCCCCGGGGCCGTGAGGTCGAGGTGCTCGAGGCCGGGGAAGCGGACGTGACGGGCAAAGTAGGCCGCGTCGGCGAGGGCCTGTTCCGTCGTCAGGAAGCGGAGGTTCTCGACGGTGGTGTCGGGCACGGGGTAGCTGGTGCCGTAGTAGCGGTGCTCGAGGACGAGGCCGAGGCCGCCGGTGGCCTTGGTGAGCATGGGCACGATGCCGTGCTCGAGGAACGGCAGACGGCCCTCGCCGGGGAACTCGCCCGAGTGGAGGACGATGACGGGGCCGCCCTCCCTGTAGTGCGTTGCGTCGAGCCAGTACCGCAGGTCGAAGAAGTCGTGCGAGTGCGGCTCGTACCGGGACTCATTGTGGAAGTGGTCCACGGGCACCGAGAGGTTGTGCGCCTCGATCGCCGCCGAGTCGGCCGGGCGCGCGGCGGCCAGGACGCCGCCCCGGGCCGCCCCGACGGCGTCGGAGGACTGGAAGCCGAGCCACGGGCCCCATGGGTGCAGGGCAGCCGCTTGGCCCGTGAGGAGGGCCGCGGCGGCGCACGTCGCGAGGCCCTTGAAGGCCATGGCGCCGCCAGGATGCCGCAGGATGCGGATGCCGCCTGGAGGGAGCAGAAGGCGGGGCCGTGGCGATGTCCAAGGGAAGGGATGAAAGGCCGAAGTCGCCAAGATGAGTTTAACTACGAAGTATTACACGGTGATGAAACGCAAGCGGATTCGATTCGCCATGAGCTTGAAACCCGGAACCCTGTGACGGGACGGAAATTAATATGCCGCAGCCCTGGCTCGCCTGCTCCGGACAGGTGACAGGGCGCTTCATTGGTTCCACACGGGCGGAGAACGATGAATTGGATTAATTGAATTAATTAAATCTTGTACAGGGCCGGGTCTGTCGGTCTGCATCATGCCGCCCTCTCTGGTAATAGACAGGAATATCCCCAGGTCCGCCCTGCTCTAACCCTCAACACGTCGGCCCTCTGCGCCGGACGTGTGCTTTGCTTCCCAGCCGGCTCTCACGAGCCAAAACACAGCCATCAACGGCGTCGTCAGCAGGCCCAGCAGGCCGCCGAGGACCAGCTTGAACACCTGCGGCGTCCACCGGTCCGAGTACACGTAGTCTCCGCCCCGACGGCGCCCGACGGCAGTCAGAATGCCGACCGCCGCCGGCCAGAGCGCCAGGAAGGCCGGCACCGACAGCGCGAAGCCTCGGAGGGCCTGCTGCATGACTGACCCGAACGAGGCGGCCCGGAGCCTCCGGATGGCCGTTTCCCGGCCGGGCGGGAGGAAGAAGAGCCGTCGCAGCCATGGGTGCGCAGGCTCGTCGATGCAGCCGATTGGCTGGACGGAGCGCTGGGCCAGGTCGTGGGCGACGAGGCCCATTTCGACGAACCAGGTGAGGATGCACTGCACGACGATGGTCACGGCGGCGTCCCCGGCGAGGGTGTTGGGGAGCTGGAAGAGCCTGATGGGGTGTTTGGCGGTATCCTGCGTCGTGTACATGACTGCCATGGCACCTCGTCAGCCTCATCTGCTCCGCGACGCGCCACGGAGAAGGCAGCGTGGTGTTTACAAACATACCATAGGCAATGGCAAAGTTGACACCCCCCGAGAGCGCCATGCCGCCTAACCCGTCGAGGACGAAAATGTAGAATGCTTGATGGCGAGTCATTTTGACGCTGGGCTCCATCCTCTCGCCCCTGGACTCATCGCTGCCCGTCTTGTCTCCCCGCCGCGCCTCCGCGTCTCCTCGTGTGGGCTCCCCGTCCCGGAACATGGTGGCCCGGCCGACAATGAATAGCCCGAGGAGGCAAGGAGTGAGAACCACGAGACAGGGCCTGGGGCAGAATAAAAGTCGCCGAGGCTCGTTGAAGCACAACGGCCAGGGAAATGCTCGTCCTTGACCCTTTTCCAACGACTGTGTCCCCACAGCCGGGAAATTATCTCGCCAATCTCCTTTCGACGCCTTTCGGCTCGCAAGTTGCCGATGGCGCGCTTGTGCGTAATGAGTGCTCGGATGGCCGGAGTAATAGTGGGCCAGGGCCCGGGCCGGGCCGAGGGCGCGGAGGGACGGAGACGGCGGCGTGGAGACGGCGGCGTGGAGACGGCTTCTTGCGTGAAACGACGGGAGCAACCCCAGCAGAGAAGGCAGAGAAAACACGTTTGTTTTTGTTGCACGCGCCGCTTTCTCGAGGACGTGTGCGCCTCGCTTGATCTTGAGATGGCCGGCATGTCCGGGCCTGTGTTGCGTGAAGCTGCCGAGCGGGCAACGCAGTCCCGTGCTCTCGTCGCCGTGGCATGATTTGACAGCTGATGCCTGCAGACAAAGGCTGCGATCTGCCAGGCGCTTTTTGCAGTCAAGGGCGCGTAGCGGATCGAACGCAAATGGCTGCACGCCATGGTCCGAAAACCCAGTAATTGCCGGCCAATGGCGGGACCACCGCACGCTGTGGCATCGTTCTCGTGTCAATGACGATGTCCGGGACACCAGTCGGGCCTCGCCCAGCTTACCATGGGTGTATAGTCTAGTTGCCAGGCTTGGCTGTGCCTAGGGTCAGGTTTTAAGTTTACCCCTCAGCTTGCTGACGAGAAGTCTGGATGCCGCGGGCTAGTGCCTTGCCTATTTATTCGGTGATGCCGTCTCGGCGGTTTTCTTCACTTGACAACACTTCGACCGTATATCGACACCAACCAACGCCAGCCAACATGTTGATCCTCCGCAAGCCGAACGCGACCCTCAAGGGCCACAAGCTCCTCCTCCTGACGCCCTGGCCCGTGTCGGCCGCGCAGCTCGCTCGGCTCCGCGACCGCTTCCCCGACCTCGCCGTCGAGGCCCGCCGGCCGGCCCGCGGCGAGACGCTCGACGACGCCGAGGCGCTGTGGCGGGACGTGACGATCCTCGTCACGGGCGGCGCGCTCCCCGAGCCCGAGCAGGCGCCGCGGCTGCAGTACGTGCAGCTGCTGAGCGCGGGGGCCGAGTTCGTCGTCGACAAGCCCGTGTTCACGGACACGGACATCGTGTTCTGCACGGCGAGCGGCGTGCATGGGTGGGTTTGATGCCGGCGTGAGCGACCGCGTGCGCGCGTGACGAGAGGCTGATGCGGAGACGGTAGACCGCAGATATCGGAGTGGGTTATCGCGACCTATCTGGCTCTGCAGCACAGGAGTACGTCCTGTCCCGGTCGAGCGAGGGGAGAGGGGGTGTCGGTCTCGGTCATGCAAGCTGACATGTCTGCCAGTTCCGACGTACTTGGAATACCAGCGCGAGGGTAGATGGAACAGGCTCGAGGAGACGGCAGACGACTCCGTCGGCAAGACAGTGCAAGCCCAGCCACGCCCCGTCAGGCATATCCCCCTCTAACGTCGTAAAGAGGCATCCTCGGATACGGCAGCATCGGCCGCCAAACAGCCCGCGTGGCCAGGGGCATGGGCATGGTCGTGCACGCCTACACGCTGCACCCGCGTCCCACGCCCGAATCGCGCCGCGACGAGTCCTACGCGCCGCCCGGCCTCGGCGACCCGGACGGCGTCTTCCCCAGAAAGTGGTTCTCGGGCGGCTCCACCGCCGAGCTGCACGAGTTCCTCGGCTCCGGGCTCGACCTGCTCGTCGTCGCCACGCCGCTCACGCCCCAGACGCGCGGCCTCATCGCGCGCGCCGAGCTCGAGGTGCTCGGCCGCGGGGCCGTGGTCAGCAACGTCGGCCGCGGGCCCGTCGTCCGCACCGAGGACCTCGTCGCGGCGCTCCGGGCGCGCGTGATCGGCGGCGCGGCGCTGGACGTCACGGACCCGGAGCCGCTGCCGGAGGGGCACCCGCTGTGGCGGGCGGAGAACGTCATCGTCACGCCGCATGTGAGCGGCGCGTCGACGGCGTATGGGAAGCGCATCTTGGGGATCCTGGAGCTGAACCTGGAGCGGCTGAGCGATGGCAGGGGGCTGACGAATGTAGTGAGCAAAAAGGACGGGTACTAGAGAGGAGAGGTCGGGCGGAGCGAGACCGTGTCATGTCACATTCTTCAGTTCAGTCTTGGCTATCGCAACCACTCCTCGGCCGCAGGACAACCTGCTTCGTCTCCTCCCCTTGCCCTGCACCCTTCTTAGCGACCATCAACTCCCTCAGCTCCCTCACCTCGACGGCGCCGTACGTCGCCTCCAGCAGCTCCAGCACGCCGACGGCCGAGATCTCCGGGTCCCAGCGATCGGCCGCGACCACGGCGTCGACGTCGGCGCCGCCGACGTCGACGAACAGCCTCACGATGGCGGCCCAGCGCGCCGTGCCGCGCGGGTCCGTGTCGTAGTGGGCGATCCAGCCGCGGCGCCGGGCGTCGCGCAGGTGCCGCAGCAGCGCGAGCCAGGGCGTCGTCGGCGCGCGCGTCGTGAAGTCGACGTAGGGGTGGTTCGCGCCGGGGCTCGCGCGGCACGGGCTGCGCAGCAGGTGCCCGACCAGCTCGGGGTCCGAGAGGGGGAAGATGGTCGCCTTGCGCGAGCACAGGAACTCGGTCGCGTGCGAGAGGAGCGGCGTCGCGTCGCGGCCGCGGCCGTCGTCGTCGTCGTCGTCGTCTTGCTGGCCGCGCGCCGCGAGCTCCTCGGAAACGTAGCGCGTGAGGCCGAACTTGGCGGCCAGGCACAGAAACGGCCGCGCCATCGGCGGCGCCTTCATGCGCACCTCGTACGAGCCAAACGCGTTCCTCGCCCAGCGGTCGTGCGCGTCCTGCGGCCTGCGCCGCCACAGCCAGGACAGCGTGCCGTCGAGCTCGTTGAGGAGCGGCCGCTGGAGGCGCGCGGCGTCGACGGCGACGTGCCTCGCGTGCGTCATGGCCAGCGAGACGTCGGGCCACCACTCGTCCAGCCGGCGGTGGTGCTCAACCTCGGCCAGGGGACGCTTCAGGCGGAGGACGTGGGAGCGCAGGAGGCGCAGGTGAGGGTCGAAGCCGGCCGGCGAGGCGGCCACGAGGCGCCCGCGTATGCCGTCGGCGTCCATGAGCCAGTCGCGGACGGTGCGGTGGGTGTACGACACGCGCTTCGAGGCAGCCGTCCGCGCCGCGCCGACGGCGTCGTCGTCCTCGTCGGCAAACCGGGGGGCTCGCGTGTCGGCCTGCCTCGACGGGCCGTGGACGTCCAAGAGTCCGGCGAACCGCCGCCCGATGCGCGTGGCGGTGCTCTCGCAGCGGTCGCGTATGAAGGCGTCGGTGGCCTCTTGGACGACGGCCTCGAGCGCCAGGCCGTCGTCCGCCTCGTCCAGCGCAAAGGCGAGCTCCCAGACGGTGAGGGAGTGTGCCGAGTCGTCGCGCACAAAGCCCGCGACGACCTCGCGCGCGCGCATGAGCTGGAAGATGACTGCCGTCTCGGCGAGCTCCGTGTCCGTCTGGTCCTCGAACAGCAGCTTGCCGAAGAGGCCGTCGAGCTCCGTGGGGAGCTGTGCCAGGACGTCGCTCAGGGACGACGCGTCCGGGGCGGGGCGAAACTTGTCCATCATCTCGTCGACGGCGAGCCTCACCCAGAGAAAGACGCCGTCGGCCCGCTCGACCACGTCGCCGACCAGCTTCCGTCGGGCGTCGGCGTTGCCTCTGAGGAGGCGCCGGATGCGAGCGCTCCCCTCCAGCCTGTCCGTGGCGTAGCGATGCATGTCATGGCATGTGAGATCCTGCAGCCTCAGGCGCGGGACGGCGTGCTCGAACGCGTTCTCGAACACGGGCCACGGCCGCGACGAGAGGCACATTTTGATGGCGCGCCCGTGCTCGCCCAGGCCCAGGTCCCTGAAGAAGTCGATGAGGGAGAGGTGATGCCGGTCGAATTCGTCGAGCCCGTCGACGAACAGGCAAATCTTGATCCGCGGCAGCGCGGCGTCGGTGAACAGCCGGAACGCCCGCATGAGCTCCCGGACGGGCCAATCCGGCGCCAGGCCGATGCGTTCCCTCGTCGACATGTTGCGCAGCGTCTCCCACAGCGCCGGAAACGTGGACGGCATGAGCTCCCGGTTGTGGGCCAGCAGCTGGTGCAGGAGAGAGCGCAGGAGCCCGGTCTGCGAACGCTGCTCGCGCGGTCCGCTCGTCCAGAAGAAGAAGCCGGCCGTCTGCACGGGCAGGCCACGGGCCCAGGCCTGCAGGCGCGCCGCCGTGAGCGGGTGGTGGAAGAGGAAGCGCATCAGCGTCGACTTTCCGGAGCCGGGCTTGCCGGTGATCCAGTATATCGGCGCGAGGCCGTCCGTCGCGAGCCAGCCCGCGAGGCGATCCCCGGAGCGGCCGCCTTGGTCGTCGGCCGGGGAGTTGGCGTCGGCGAAGACCCATTCGAAAGTCGAGCGGTGGGCCCGGACGACCTCCTCTTCGCGGGCGTGCATGCTCTTGTACGCGAGGCTGTCCAGGATGAAGTCGCACAAGAGGCTTGCGGCGGCGGGCCGGGGCTCGTGGATGGCCCCGGCAACGGCGGCACTGGGCGTGAACAGACCGATGCGGCCTCCCCCGGCAGTCTCTCCGCCAGCGTCCTCGATGCCATGCTCCGCGGCAGCCTCGGCCGAGTCGTCTGCATCTGCAGCCTCGCGCCCGGACGTGTCGGGGGCGGCAGGCCTGCCGTCGCCGGTGTGCCGCAGGTGCGACACCCTGCACGCAGATCAGCACAAGTCGTACGCGGCGCGTGAGAGCGAAACACGGCAGGCCACTCACCCGAAGACGATTGCTTCGTCGGAGCGTTGGCCCACGAGCCCCCGAAGGCGGCTGCCCAGAGCCTCGACATCCCGGGCGCTCCACGCGGTGCGAAACGCGGCCGGGTCGACGACCCGGCCGGCGACGACGGCACGGGCGTCCGCGAGCCTCGCCAGCTTCCGGCGCAGCTCGAGCGCGACCCTGCGGCACGCGCTGGCCAGAGGAGCGGCTTCGGCGGCTCCGAGCGCCGCCGTCGCCTCGCCGAGTCTCGCGGACAGAGCCTCGAAATCGGCCGGCGCGGCATGGCCCTCGCCGTGCCGGTGCACGGACACCAGCGCCCGATGCAGCTCCGTGGCGGCCGTCAGAAACGCGGACACGGCAGCCAGAGCCGGCTCCGGGCCCGATGCTGCAGACGCTGCAGACGCTGCCGCCATTTTATAGCATGCAACGGATGCAGCGTTGTTTGTTTCATTCACTATCTACTAGCTATAGACGACGTGTCTACGGCCTCTGTGGTTCTCGATCTCGACAGCCGGCAGGCTCTGTTTGCGCCCGGAGCGTCGAGACTCCGGCGATGAATGACGAGGGACGAAGAAAACGGGGGAGACGAGGGGAACGGACGGTTCAAATAGCCGCCAACGACCTGGTGCTTCGTAATTACTCGGCACCCCGCGCGAGAATGCCCTTTGCCCGTTTCGGTGCCGCTAGTCCGGGCCATCCCGCCTCCTGCAACCACTCCGTCCGTGATGCCGTCGTGAGAGCCTCATCCGGCCGACGCCCACCATGGCCCTCTCGCCTCGCCGCCTCCTCGCCGCCTCGGCCCTGCTCCGCCTCGCGCCCGGCCTGCACGCCGCCACGACCCACCCGTCGCCCGGCCTGCCGCTCGTCGTCAACACCTGGGGCGGCCCCTTCACGGCCGCCACCGACGCCGCGTTCCTCGCCCTGCGCGACGACGCCCGCGCCTCGGCCGTCGACGCCGTCGAGGCCGGCTGCGCGGCCTGCGAGC
>NRSZ01000637.1:4644-31933 GCA_002901185.1 Tolypocladium capitatum
GCAAAGCTGAAAGCTTTGCGATGCGGAGGATGACGACAAGTGACCGAGCAAGCAGCTTCCAGCTTTGCTTCTTCTAGCAGAGGTACTAAGGTTGCGGGACTATCCGCTCTCCGGCCATTGGTCGAGATAGGATTCCCGTCTAGGCTATTACACCGAGTTGTTAGCCGTGATGAATTATGTATTGATGCCCTCCGTGGGCGTCAGTCACCCACCGAGTAGAGCATCGCCAGTTCGTCCAATATCCATACACATCCTCTACCCGTCGTAATCATCACTAGCAGTAACCCGGTCGTGCCGCACTGGGAGGTACGTCTAGTAGAAGGCTATGAGCCGGCCTGCGCACGCGCGCACGCACGCACGCACGCACCGAAGGCATTGCAGCAGCGCGATTAATCGGGTAATATAAGCCACCAGCCGCCGCTGCTACGAGCCTAGATCAGATGGTCCCAATTGATCAGATCAATCCAAGGCCTCGTGGTGGTATTTAATCATGGCATCGGTCGCCGAAGAGAAGACTGTCGAAAATAATCGCTGCCGCAGCCGGCGGTAGAGGGATTCGGTCTCGAGGCATCGGGCTCGAGGTATCGCCGTGGCCGTAATTAATCGATCAATCGAGCTGCCGCAGCCAGCGGCAGAGCAAAAAGATGCAAAGGGGATCCAGAAGACGACGAGCCCGTGTTCTCGTGGCAGCCGAAATGTGCCCTCGGGTGCCCTCGCTGCGGCTTGTACTGCCCGAGACGAGTTGTTCACGCCCTGGAGACCGTTTTGGTGAGGGTGAACGAACGGACCTGGGGACCACGGAATCGCATGGGATCCGGCCAATCACGGCTTAGGTATTATCAACCCCAGCATCCCCCACTACACGTACATTACCGAGGCTCAACCTCGCTCGTCCTCGGTGACACGGGCTAAGCTTCCCCAGATTCCTCCACCGACCGGACGTTGGCCTTGCAATTGTCGTTCTGCTACTTCGCACGCACCTACAGCGGCGACGTACATCAATCCTCGCCCTCTCGACAGCCGACCCAGCCGACGCCCCGACACAATGGCCCCCCCGACCGAGACCTTCAGCCGCGACGAGGTGCGAAAACACACCTCGGAGGACTCGCTGTGGTGCATCATCGACAGCACCGTCTATGACCTCACCGACTTCATTGACGCCCACCCCGGCGGCGAGTCTGTTCTGCGCCAGGTGGCCGGCCAGGACGCCACGACGGCCTTTTACAACCTACACCGCCAGGAAGTCCTCACCAAGTACGCCGACCTCGCCATCGGCACCGTCCAGGACGAGAAGCCGCAGGTCATCACGCCACAGCCCGGCGACCTCAGCAAGGTCCCCTACGCCGAGCCGCTATGGCTCGCCCCGTCCTTCAAGAGCCCCTACTACAACGACTCGCACCGCCGGCTGCAGCGCGCCATCCGCGAGTTCACAGACACGTACCTGAAGCCCGAGGCGAACGAGTGCGAGGCGACGGGCCGACGCATCAGCCAGGAGATGATTGACCGTATGAGCAGGCTGGGCATCCTCCACATGCGGCTTGGCCCGGGAAAGCACCTGCACGGCGTGGAGCTCATGGGCGGCGCCGTCAAGGGCGAGGAGTTTGACTACTTCCACGACCTGATTATCTGCCAGGAGATGTCGCGAACCATGGCCAGGGGCTTCGGTGACGGCAACATGGCTGGCATGACGATTGGCCTGACGGCGGTGCTCAACTTTGCGCGCGACGAGGCCTGGAAGAACAAGATTGCGGGCGAGGTCTTCAGCGGCAAGAAGAAGCTGTGTCTGGCCATCACGGAGGCGTTCGCCGGGTCGGACGTGGCTGGCCTTCGAACCACGGCCGAGAAGACGCCCGACGGCAAGCACTATGTAGGTCGTCCGAGGTGTTTATGCAGCTCAGAGCTAAGTCGCACAGATTATCAATGGCACCAAGAAATGGATCACCAACGCCACGTGGTGCGACTACTTTGTGACCGGCGTCCGCACCAGCAAGGGCCTGAGCGTGCTGCTGATTGAGAGGGGTGAGGGTGTCGAGACCAAGGCCATCAAGACGTCGTACTCACCGACTGCTGGCACCGGCTACATTACCTTCGACAACGTCAAGGTGCCAGTCGAGAACCTCTTGGGCGAGGAGGACAAGGGCATTCACGTCATCCTCAGCAACTTTAACCACGAACGGTGGTCCATGGCTTGTGAGTCAATTCGCAAGCCGTTCCCATCATGCCGCTGACATTTCGCAGGCGGCACGACCCGCTCCAGCAGGACCATTGTCGAGGAGTGCCTCAAGTGGGCAAACCAGCGCCTCGTCTTTGGCAAGCGCCTCATCGACCAGCCCGTCATCCGCCAAAAGTAAGGGCCCTGTGCCCCCTTCAACAGCCCACACTGATCCCTATAGACTCGCCAAGATGATTGCCCTCGTCGAGGCCAACCAGTCCTGGCTCGAGACCATCACCTACCAGATGTGCCACATGCCCTACAAGCAGCAGGCCCAGCACCTCGCCGGCCCCATCGGCCTGCTCAAGATGAACTGCACGCGCGCCGCGCACGAGATTGCCGACGAGTCGATCCAGATCTGGGGTGGACGCGGCCTGACGCAGTCGGGCATGGGCAAGCACATTGAGATGTTCAACCGGACGTATAAGTTTGATGCCATCCTGGGCGGCGCCGAGGAGGTGTTGGGCGATCTGGGTGTAAGGCAGGCGATGAAGAATTTCCCCAAGGCGATGCTGTAGGAGCAATACGGCAGGCCATGTATTGTAAGACGGTCTTTAGATACTGCAGCTTAAATCGTCCATGTCTGATGCCGAGAGGCTCCTCACGAGGCCCAATCGGTGACGGCGTGCGTGAGTGAAACTTGTCTGCTTGCATTAGCCTTTCGACCACTCGGTCCACCGAATTCTGCGTGTCTGTGCACCATCCAAGGCAACCAACGTTCACGCCGCTCGTTCAGGATCAACGCAATTCTTTTCGTCCTGACTACCAGCTGATCAGACCGTGCACCCTCCAGCCTCGACCCCCCAGCCATGCTAGAGAGAAGAGCCCAAACGAAACAAGAAAAACACCATGGACAGATGCCGTCAACCACCGTATCCCGTCGAACTCGACACCCCGCCGCCATTTCGTCTCCCTTCTCGAGGTCGGAACCGCCAATGCCGTCGAAGGCGTCAGCTGTAAGGCGAATCCAATTCCAAGGTGTTCCCAATGCCATGGTGAAAGCCCGGTGGTCTTGTTGCCCAAGGTTCCGCGCAACGCGAGTTGCGAGCCAGCCACTTTATGGTCGTATCGATCGTACATGGTGAGGAAAAACTTTTTGTCAGACTCTCAAAGATGTCCGAAGAACAAAGGAAATTTCGTCGTGGGTATCATGGAGCTGCCACGCCAACTTCCTCCCTGGTCGATCAAAAACCCTGAGAGGACACACCACGGCCGCCCTTAGTTGTTGGGGCATTGAGACTGGACATGGCCGGCCTGCTGGCACTTGTAACAGATCTTCTCCGTGCCAGCGGACTCCTTGGGGCAGTCGCGAGAGTAGTGGCCGGACTCGCCGCAGTTGTAGCACTTCATGCCGTTGACGCACTCTCCTACAGGGCCGTTAGTCTGGCATGAGGCATTGGGTCGGCTGTACCTACGGGACATGTGGCCGTAGCCGCCGCACGAGTAGCAGGTCTTGCCAGCACCGCCGCCGCCGAAGCCGCCGCCGCCGTAGGAGCCGCCAAACGACGACTTGGTGCAGTTGCGGGCAATGTGGCCCATCTCACCACACTGGAGTCAAGGCGTTAGCTGGGGTCGAGATGCATGTTATTGACGTGCTCACCTTGTAGCACTCGGTGGATTGGCCCTGGCCCTGGCCACCCTGGCCGCCCTGGCCGCCCTGGGCAGCACCGCTGCTTAGAGGGCAGTCGCGGGAAATGTGGCCAGCCTGACCGCACTTGTAGCAAGACTTGTTCTCCTTCAAGGGCTCGGGGCAGTCTCGGCCTGGCATCGGTCAGCGCGTTTTAAGGAAGGCTTGCAAACAGGCACTTACTCATGTGACCTTCGCCTGAGCAGGGGGTTAGCATCAATTGCACGCAACAGAAGAACGAGCACTACGTACCACCGCAGTTGTAGCTAATGTCCTGTCAGTTTCTGGCCCAGATGACTGATGGGTATGCAAACGTACCACTTAGCAGGGCCTTTGGTAGGGCAGTCACGGGCCTACAATTGTTGTGAGATGAGTGTCAAAAGGTAAATAAGCGTCCTGTCATACCTGATGGCCGGTAGAGCCACCTGCGTGGGTAGACATTAGCACATGTTCAAGGGACAGCAGAACGGGTGCAAATGCGTGAAGATAAGGGAATGACAGCGTGTTTCCCAGGAGACACGTGGAGGCATATGCGAGAGAGGGTATTGAACTCACAGGAGTAGCACGCGCCACGAGTGTAGTCCATTTTGGTGGAATTTAAGGGGTGTGCGAGAACTGCCAGCAGTGTCAGCAAACGGTGATGCTCTAATAAATCTGCGATGTGAATCTGTGCGATGAAACCCTCGCGTGGCGGGGACGATTCAGGCAGGGTACGCTTCCACAACGCGAGCGTGCAAATGGCTGCGGGAACAGTGCACAAGCCACCTACCGTTTGGAACGAGGTGAGATGTGGTTGAAGGTGCCTGCGACGGTCAGGCTGAGGTTCTGGTGAAGAGTACAAGAGCGGTGCAGGCGAAAATGGGAAGAGTTTTCGTGGATAACAGTGCTGGCTCGGTTTTGCCGTGCGGAGTCTGGACGCTGCAGCAAACCGAACAGTACCAAGGCGGGGCAGGCTAGAGATTTTCCACAGCGGGGGGGAGTTTTGGGTTGCTCGATACCTAAGGTAGGCAAGGCATTGTTTTGTTGAGATGAATCCGGGCAGGACAGCTTATCTGCTCCGTGGAGACGTAGAAAGGAATAATCCGACACTTACGTGAACGAAGACGACGCGGGGATCTCGACCGACGATGCGAACGGGCGACGGTCAACGGAGACTGGCGCTGTGTGATTGTGCAGGAGAGGGAAAGTTGTGGGAGCTGCGAGGTCTTGAAGAGGTGCTGAGGTTGCACTAGCGGTGGCTGCCCAGATCTGGCAGTCAACGCAGGTGGCGGCGCGAGCCCAGTGCCAATATCCACTACGAGTACTTGCAGCCCTCGCCACAGGGTGTTGGTTGTTGGCTGGAGCGCTGCGGATTGCTCCGGAGCGCACTAATGCGGCCGATTTACGGTGCGACAGCCGCTGGATGTTGCACAGTACGCGGTCGACTCTACCATCTCCGAAGGGATGCTTGTCGCCACCTCAGAAATGCTACTTGTCTCAGAGCATTGTGCTTGGCGGCCTTGGACGTATTTGTTTCCGGAGAAAATCGCCATCGGCGCCATCGTACTTGGGCTCGCATTTGCACTGTGGTTCATGTTTCTACCCAGTTACGGTACCTAGGTACCTGTACTTGACAATCACTTGGAGGTCATTTACTCGTATGCGCAAGAGCTCTCCCTGGACCTGCGCGGGGAAGCAGCACTATGGCCTGCCCGGGTCACGTGTGTTGGAGCCTCCGAACCTCCACACCTTCAGCCTAGTGGAGACGCGTCAAACCTTCGTGCATTACCAAACCAAGTACGCCTCATCAGGCCAACTAAAACGGAGTTGAAGTCCAATCACGCTTCTCGTCATGGCGGCGGTGTTGTCCTGGTTCGAGACGGGGCGACCCGCCCTCTTTGCCGCTCTCGAAGACGTCTGTCACCAAATCGACATGTGCCTCGCTGCCGGTGAGTTGCGTGCAAGGCAACCAACCAACCCCACGGCAGGTAGCTGATATACTGCCCAGAGCAGGACAAAATCAATCAGATGGACAGGAAGCTCCTCGGAACCCTTCAAAAAAACGAGGCTGAGATCATGATGCTATATGAGCAACTGGAGGAGGTGACCGCCGAGCGCGACGCGGCTGCCGTGGCATTTCCGCCTGGAACGGCCGCCTCAGTCGCGCATTTCCAGCCGACGGCTTCAGCACCACCGTCGACCCCAGATTCAAATGATGCGGCTGCTGTCAAGTCCGAGTTCTCCAAGCTCCGCCGCAGGTTCAACGCCCTGTCCGCAAACTTTAAGATTGCGAAGGACGCGCTTCAGAAGAGAAAGGACGAGCGTGACAAGTGGATGCAGCACGCGTTGCACTTGGAAAAACTTATCGTGGCGACCGAGGGAGAGCATGGGATCCAGATCCTCCATCAGAAGGATCAGTCTGCACGAGCCCCTAGCCCTACTATTCTCAACGTCGACGAGGCCGCGCCAGAGCAAAGCGCAGGGCATGGGGATACCGAAGCAGAGCTACCCCGCAACGCAGCCACAACTACCGCCGATGAGGAGCGTGCGGCCTCGAATACGCCGTTAGATTCCACTCAAGGTGAGTCTGAAGACGGACCTGAGGACCAATTGCCCCAACTACGAGTCGAGAATTCCAATGATCCTGTGCCGCAGGGGCAGTCGTCTGATGCGCCAGTTGTCGTGTCTGAACGAGCCGTCAAGAAGAGGAAGTGCGACCCTGGAGCTCCGGAGCCACGAGTAAAGGCGGAGCCCCAGGATGACTCCAGCCCGATGGTCTCTACGGGACGCTACGCCTTCAACACGCAAGAAAGTCTCGACCTTGGAGACATTGAGCAGAAGATGACAACCCCGCGTAAGCGGAAAGAGCTCGATCAATCAGAGTCAAGAGGCGAGAGGACAGCCCCGGAGTTAGAGTCATTTGCAACGCCGGCTGTGGCCGCTGCCGAGCATGGCCAACCACCACAATCAGCCGTAAGCGCTCAGAGACCGTCAGTGCTGGCGCCACTGAGCACCAATGTACGAACAGCCAGGTCAGGAGGGGACAAACCCAACGCGCGTCCACTGAGGAGAGGCCTAGGCTACGCGCTCTCCGCGCTCGCGGAAGACGGTGATGTTTATGGGACAAACACTTCCACGGCCGGGACCAAAGGTACGGCGGCACCCACGAATGGCCGACTAAGCACACTCCTCAATAGCCCTTCTCTCGCGACCGAAGAAGTCATGTCGCGGCTGGCTGGCAAACGTGCAACTGGCAAACGTCGAATATTGCCCGACTCATTCCACGTCCCGCTGCCCATACCAGAACGTCGCGAGCTTCCGTTTGAGAAGGGAGCAGCTCAAGCCGGCAAGTCGCTGCAGGACGAATCAACCCCCCGATCAGACTTGTCGCTAGTTCAGCAGCCAGTTCGCGGAAAGCTTCCCCAGCGGAAAAATGGTAGCTCCACCTCGTCGCTGCGCAACAAGCCACTCTCCGAGCTTCGACTCGACGACTTCAAGATTAACCCGCAAGCCAACGAAGGACACGACTTTGCCTTTGCCGACGTGGTTAGGGACAAGGGGGACAGGGCCTGCCTACCTGGCTGCACAGACATGCACTGCTGCGGCAAGCAGTTTCGCGCTCTGGCGCTGTCGCAGCGGCCGAACCCACCCCTGACACCGTCGCAGCGAATGGAGGAGCAGAAGCTGCTGGAGGAATACCTGGGTGACTATGCGTATCGCTTGATTTCGATCACCAAGGAAGAGCGCGAGGAGCTGTGGGTCGAGGCCAAGACGGCCGAGCTGGCAAACAAGTACGGCAAACACCGACACCGCTTCTCGCGCCAGTCGCCGCCGGGGTTCTGGAATGCCGACTTTCCGAGCACGCAGGAGCTCGAGGCTGACCGGGCAGAGGCCGCCAAGCGGGAGAGGCAGGCCGTAGCAGAGCGGTATCGCGATGCGATGCGGCCTGACGGGCGCTGGATATTCAAGGACGAGTGAAGAACCCGTTGTACACGACCTATAGAACATAGATGTGTACGAGTCTGCGGCCGGCGTCCGTTTACGAAGTACGACGGATGAGCCTCACTACTTCGAGGCCAGGAGGCATGGGACCATGGATGTTTTAGACAAGATTCGGGTGCCAAAGCCCCAGCCATGCGTTCGCTGGACCGTCTATGCGCTTGATCTATTTAGCAACCACGCCGTCCATCGCCTGAGGGTATCTACTGCGCCTCCCGGATGGGCAGCTCCTGTTGGTTTTGCTTCCCAGGGTGGCGAGAGCCCTTGTCCTTCACCTTCTTCTCCTTTTTGGGGGGTGGCGGGTACGCCTTCAGGGTGATGTCCTGCCATTCCTTGGAAGCCTGGAAAGCCTCTTGAATGGGAGCTAGGAGCTGAGTCAGGGACTTGGCCACAGCAGGCTTCAGTAGTTGAGGCGTCAACTGCGGACTGTTAGCATTCGCGTGGTGCAGGATGTAGACATGGGAGAACATACCACGTCGTTCTTGTAATCTTCGTGCATCTTGGCAATCTCGGTGTAGACCAACGGTTCCAAGCCGTCCCGCTCGCGCTCGACGGTGAACTCGCGCTTGCCACGCAACGCCGCGGCTGGCAGCAACACGAATTCTACGAAAGCCAAAACGCCGTTTTCTTCGACAACCTTGGGGGCGGCGACGGCCTTTTTGATCTTCTTAGTGACCGTCTCTGGGGCATCGAGCAGGTCGACCTTGCTGTCTGCATTTCGCGGTTAGCCTCTCTCGATAATCGCAAGGGCAATGGCTATATGTACCTTGGTCGCTGGAGCTCATCTTGCCACCGTGCAATCCGGGAACCATGGGGTTCAGAATATGGGCGCGCTACATCGTCAGTCGGGCACTCAACCATGTGTACAGGGTAGCTGCTTACCTCTCTGTATCCAAGTTTTGGCAACCAGTCCTTTGCAGCGATAAACAGCTTGCGCTGGTCGAGGCCTAGGGCATATCAGTTCCCGAGGGTGTAAGATGCCTTGTTGAATGAACTCGCCTCCGAACTGGGCGTCCACGTCCAGGTACTGCTCATCCAGGACCTGCAGAATCGGGTAGAGGAGACCGCTCAAAGGAGCATTGTCCGTCTGCTTGACCACCTCAGCTCCCGCCCTCTTCGCGTCGTGCTCCGAGATCAGAGACGACAACTTGTAGACGTCCATGACATATTCCGGGCTCTTCTGGTACTCGCTTCCAAGGACGAATCGGAGCTTCTCGGTCGACACGCCGACGGCTTCGAGGATGGACTTTATGATGAATCGATAGTACTCGGCTCTGTGCGCAACAAGTTCGAGGGGCGCCTTGAGGTTGTCGAGGAAGCCGTGGATGTCGGCGAGTAGCACAGTGACATCGCAGCCGGCGACGAGCAGCTGCGCAATCTTGATGGCAGGCACAAAGTAGCCGCAATGCGGGCGACCGGTCGTGGCGGTTCCTGTCACGCATTGTCAGAATATTCCTTCTTGCACAGTCACGCGACCGCGACACGGTCGAGCCACCCAACGCGCTTTCTCTCTGCTCGCTCACCCCAGTAGATCTTCGGGTTGCGCCCCTCTTCGAGAATCTTTTCGAGAATCTCGGGGTTCAAGATTTCGGCCAGGTTCTCGCGGATGAGAGCGAGGCGCTCAGACGCCGCCATGTTGGCCATTGTGCTTCTATCTAGCGGGGTTGTACGGCCCGGCGGTCTTGCCGCGGTCGAAGTGTTCGCGAATTCAGGGTTTGCTATCGTCTTGGAGTCGCCAGAAGCGTTGGCGGGGTACGAAGTATCGACCAAGGACCATTGCTGGTGGGGCGGCAAGGATCCACTAATTTCCGCCTCAGACACGCACAGCCAGTCCAGGCCAGCGCGACCCACCCGGACCCATTTGGAGCCGTTTGCCGCATCTCACTAACCGTAATATCCGCAGCGAAAACGGTCCCGTAAATTTTATTGCCCCAACATCGCTCGACCACAACGGCTCGACGCATCTCCCTTGCCGCGGTCGCCGCCATCAGCCCCCGCGAGCAGCCTCTCCGCTCTTCGTCTCGTTGTTCTTGCGGTCGCTCGGATTCGGAATTCGCAGCGGCTCCTCGTCGCTTCCTGTCGCAGAAGCAGCCCAGCGCGACGTGCACGGCGGCCACGGCGGCCACCAGCTCCGCGTCGACGCCCTGTCGTTTGACGACGAGCTCGCTTCTCCCAGGCCTCATACCGACGACAGAGTCGATGCGGGAGTCGCATTTCTGGGCGGCACCCGTATCACTTCACCATCCCAAGCCGGCAAGATGAGTAACCGCCATCTGCCGGCTGGGCAGAGCATACACCAGGGAGGACCCGGCGGCGTCCCTGGAGTCGACATGGGCGGCGCTCCCGGCGGAGGCCCCCGGAGGAGACAGCCTCAGTATATGCCGCAGTATAACCAACAGCAGCAGCAGCAGCAAATGGGGCCCATGTATCCCAACTACGTGCCATACGCGCCGCAGGGATACTACGGGATGGTCCCGCAGTTCCAGAACGGGGGCATGCCGTCCCTGGGGTACATGCCGTACCAGAACTACACGAGGTCGCCACCGTCGATGCATCAGTACGTCCCGATGGTAGGCGTCAGTGTTCCTCCAAGCTACCCTCGCCCGGCCCAGCATTCGCCCAGCCTCTCCACGCCATATCACCCGCCGCCGGCACCGACGCCGATCCCGCCGCAGACGCCTTCGTCGACGCACTCGTCGCAGATGCTCCTTCCGCCGACTCCACCTACACCACAGGTCATCGAGAAGTCTGTTCCGGCTCCTCCTCCAGCTGCTGTCGTTGCACCACAACAGCTTGACAGTTCACAAATCGTGGAACGCCAGTCGTTTCGGCCTCCGGTATGTTGCGCCATAGCCTCCTATCAGGCTGTTCTCGTGTTGCTAACCACGCCAATAGCTGCCTTGGTTGTCGCGACCCGACGCAAGCTTCCCTACCAGAGCCCCACGGTCAAGGCGGCGGAGAAAGCCGCTCAATGCAGACAGTGCTGCAGTCTCACTGCCTACCGAACAGCATGGCGCGGCACCAGAGCAGGCTGCACCAGCTTCCGTCGTGCCCTCTCATGCAGCCAGCGGTGACCAGCCCCAGGGGCCATCGTCTGATGCCAAGCTAACTCCATCTGCTCCAATGGCCGACTCTGTTCAGCCGTCAGAGGAAGCTGGTGCTACGACCGAAACCGCCGCCCAGTCCAATGGACGACTCGCTGGTTCAGCTGTCCCTGTGATTCCTGCTCTTCCGAGGCCAACATCCAAGTCGTCCAGCACTGACAAGGGGCATGAAGTCAGCGAGACAACCGACGCTGGCGACAAGCCTGCCGTGAATGGCGCCGAGACGGCCGAGGCCGAGGCTACCAACAATGCCGCAGCTATCCCCCCCGTCAAAACTGCCCCGACGAGCTGGGCAAATCTCTTTGCGAAGCCGTCTGCCAAGAGAGCCGCCAGTTCGGCCGGTCCTAGCGGAACTGGTGCCTCGCCGACTGGCGGATCATCTGACGCTGTTGACGCCGTTTCTGGCTCTGCATTTTCCATGGCCAATGCCAACTCGCTCGCCGAAGCCATTCGTGCGTACCACGTTGACAGCGGCGACAATATTTCCTTTCTAGAGCCACGTGGCCTCATCAACACCGGCAATATGTGTTATATGAACTCGGTTCGTCACCCGACTTGAAATACTGTTCGTATCTAACATTCTGCAGGTTCTACAGGTTCTCGTGTTTTGCGTTCCGTTTTATGATTTCCTCGGCCAAGTCAGCAAGAGGGCTGTCCACAGCTTCAAGAGCGATACTCCGCTAGTTGATGCCATGTCAGTGTCCCTCTCTATTCATGGTGCGAAAGCTTACACACAACAGGATCATGTTTATGCATGAATACAAGGTCCTTTCGTCTGGATCATCTGCCGATCAGCTGCGACGTATTCTCAAGAGCGAAGACCTGGAGAAGTATGGCGAGCCTTTTACTCCCGAATTCGTCTACGAGGCCATAAGACAGCTCTCACGATTCGCGAGCATGAGGGTATGCACCATTGCCCGGCGCGAAGACGCATCATTACTGACTGTTCGTTGCAGCGTGGCCACCAGCAGGATGCCGAAGAGTTTTTAGGGTTCCTGCTGCAGTCTCTCGACGACGAGTGCACTCATGTCATGAGCAACTCGCAGTCAAACGACTCGGAGACGGGATCGGTCGATCTTGCAGCAAGCCGAGGCTCGGCGGATCCGGGTGATTGGCTCGAGGTTGGCCGCAAGCAGCGCGCTGCCGTCACTCGCTCCTCAGGCTCCAATTCGTCGACGCCCATCAATAAGATTTTTGGCGGCCTGCTCCGAAGCGAGTTTCGTGTGCCGGGCCTCAAGGACTCCATCACCACCGAGCCGTACCAGCCACTCCAGCTGGACATTGGATCCCCGGATGTCCGCAACGTCGTCGATGCCCTGCGTGGACTGACCCGCCCGGAGCGTCTCCAGGGCGACTTCAACTCTCCCCGTGGCAAGGACGTCGTGGCTACGAAGCAGGTATTTATCGAGTCGCTGCCGCCGGTGCTGATCCTGCACCTCAAGCGCTTCCAGTTCGACGCCGAGGGCCACGGCACCATTAAGATTTGGAAAAAGATTGGTTATCCCTTGGAGCTCGAGATTCCGCGTGAAGCCCTGTCGAGGCAGATGCGCCAGACCATGGGCGAGGGCGCGATGCCCAAGTACAAGCTCATCAGTGTGGTCTACCACCACGGCAAAAACGCGAGCGGCGGCCACTACACGGTGGATGTACGCCGACAAGACGGCCGGGAGTGGATCCGCATGGACGACACCGTGCTTCGACGCGTGCGCAGCGAGGATGTCGCCGAGGGCGGGTCCGAAGAGGAAGTCAGGGAGGTTCGCAAGGATAACACCGCTGCGGGCCCCTCTTCAGCGAACCGATTCGGTGCCATCAACGACGAGGACACCGAGGATGAGGACGGCTGGAAGCAAGTCACAGCTTCGGCCAGTGGCAACAAGCGGTGGAGCAGTGTCGTCAACGGTACGAGCAACGGCGCCGCCAAGGAGAAGCAGGTCAAAGAGAGCATCAAGGACAACAAGGTCGCTTACCTACTGTTCTACCAGCGTGTGTAGTGGCTGCCGGGCAAGCATCACTGATGCCCTTTGGGTCTGTACTTTTAGCCGCGCATGGACAAAATCCGATGGGTGTTGGAGTATGTGGGAACGGTCCATCGCTTTGTCGAGTACAAGGCTGCATGCCGAGAGGCCACGAGCAATGAGACGATGGAGGTAGATACCCAGCGGCTCATGTTTCGGAGTTTCCGGCGTCTCGGCAAGGATTCCTGTTGATTGAGGGTGTGAGAGAGGTGGTGGTGATGGGTGCATCTAGCGCACTCGCGAGGCCTGGGCTAGCGTTGAGGCCCAGGGCTGTGCGATGGAGGATTTACCGAGAGTTTGTTGATGTAACATCTTGTTGCTAGTCCCTGCAAATTGGGGGACTGCTGCGGGATTGATGTACAGTAAATATAATGCATCTGGAATATGATGGCGAGCTTTGAGGTGTGAACGAGCCAAGAGTCCGAGGGTCAAAACCACGCCTATACATAGTAGGGGTACACACAAGACTTTTTAAGTCCTTTGATCAACAGCTACCATCTCTGCGAGCGGACGGCGTATCCGTCCGGCTCTCTCTTATCCTCCCTCCGCCTTTCCATCCACATGCGACCGTTTAGTGCTTCTTGATGACGGACATGGAGTCCAGGGCATCCTTTTCGGCGAGCTCGGCCTCGACCTGCTCGATGATGGGTCGCAGGTAGGGGACGTCCTGGGAGTGTGTTAGCCGTGCGCATTCACCTCGGTGCATCGGATGGCTTCCGTAGCCAGCGTCGGGTCGGCATCGGGGACAGGCGTACCTCCTCGGGCTTGGTCCACTGGTCCTTGGGTAGCAGTTTATGCTGGTAGCTGCACTGGATGGAACGGCGGATGCGGTAGACGCGCTCGTAGGCCTCCTTGGCGGAGAGGCGCTTGAGGGCGAGCTGCGTGGACTCGCGCTCCTCCTCGATCAGGTCGTCGTATCTGTCAATCGAACACCCGTCAGCGTCTCGATCCCAAAGCCAATTCTCTCCGCCCGCCGCGTCTTTCTGTGCTTCGATATCCCGATCTCCTCCTCATCCAATTGACCTCGCAATTGACCTCCACGGGGGTTCCGCACCTCAGGCCGAGCTTGCGGTAGCCGGCGGCGCCGGCGTACCAGTTGGCCGCGGGCATGACCATCTTGGCCAGCCAGGGCCGACGCAGGATAAAGGGCGCAAGGGAGTAGGCGCTCATTGTTGCGTCGTGGGCAGGCGGCGGACTCGGGGGTTGTGGCGGTTCTTGTCTGACAGAGGTCTTTTTTCGGCAGCAGCTTCGTGATGCGCGAAATGCGGCGATGATGATTGGGAGAGAGGCCAGCCCGCAAAACTGGCAGAGCTCGGAATGTCACGTGATAGCGTTGGTGTCAACGAACAGTGCTGTCGCTCACGTGATCCAGAAACGGTATTGGGGGAAGACGTTCTGCTCGACAGTCACTTGACGACGTGAACGTAGATCTCATGTTGAACTCATTCTGTTGCCTACTGTTTCTGTGGCTTGGCTACAATGATTTCTTCTCTCTGGGGCAACGTGCATTGACAGCAGCAAACAGTAGCCATCGTTCCTCTCCAATGAATTGGTTCCGCTTCTCCTCGGGCTCTTCAATGCTCAATCTCTGATTTCTCTTCATACCATACCGTCCTGAATTCGTCTGGCGCGTTAGAGAGGTGTTGACGACAGTGTGGGCCGAAGTCGGCGATGTACATGCTACAGAATCTCGTTGCCAGATGGGTTCCTTATCTGCAGGTGACTGATAAGGCATTTGGGTGGTGTAAAATCCGTATGGAGCTCGGTCATTTTTCAGCACAGCCTCTGTGCGCTTGGTATAGACTATGTATTACGTGTGCCTGCTTGGCCTGCAACAAGCTGCATCAACTTGGAGTCTCGATAACGAGGTTTACGGCACGTTGTCGGCCACGCCGTCGTTGACGTAGGGCATCAGATGCCACTCCAGGAACATCCGTTTCTCGCGTGGTGTCATTACACTCTTGCAGCTTGGAGAATCCACGGAGGGGTTGCGGTGAGTTCAGTGGAGCGCGGCCGCCACATCAGGGACCATCCACTAAAAATTAGAGCTGGGTGGCCGGGCTTGCCAGGCTGCAGGGCCTGAAAACATCGGCGCTCGTCATTGTCTCCTCTACATTCCTTCCTCCTCTCTCAACCTCAACCTCCACCACCACCAGCCCACCTCCCCACCTCGCCTCCACGCCCTCTGCTCCAATCCTCTCCAATCCTCGGCGACTGGCTCTGTGATTTTCTGCAAGGTCAATGGCCCGCGGCGTTCGCTAGGCGGGAACGGTGACTGCGGCGTGGGAGCGTTGCTAACCCCGCAGTATTCTCCCGGCATCGGATGCCGCGGCGAGATCCCGGGGGAGCAAACACCGCACCCACGCAGAGCCGCGCCAGCGCACGAGACCGTTTCAATAGCAACAACGCAGTCGATCGGCAGTGCCAAGGGACCGAGGTGGGGAAAGAATCGGGCTTCGACGCATGCCTGACATCTGCCTGTCCCCGTGACACCGGACACGAGCCGACGACCGCCGGTATCCTTTGATCCGAAAGCTGGCCCCGGCGCGCGGAGGAGGGGATGTCTCTCGACGAATCCCCCGAGCAAAGCCGGGTACCCTCATCTCCGGATGATGCAGCAGCCTCATACCGACGACTCGCCGCCGACTCGACTCCAATGCACCAAACCGGGGCCTTGACCCCGCTGCAGAAATGGGCCGTCCGCGCCTCCGACTCCCAGTTCAACGCCATTGCCGGTGCCATTGGCGGCTTCGCCTCGGGCATCGTCACATGTCCGCTGGACGTCATCAAGACCAAGCTGCAGGCTCAGGGTGCCTACAAGCTCGTCGATAACGACCGGCACGTGGGGCACCCGAAGATGTACAATGGGCTGGTTGGCACGGCCCGAGTCATCTGGCGCCAGGAGGGCATCCGGGGTATGTATCGGGGACTGGGGCCCATCGTTCTCGGGTACTTGCCGACGTGGGCGGTGTGGTTTACCGTCTACAACAAGAGCAAGGTCTGGATGGCTCGGTATTCCAGTATGTTTTCCACTCCATGGTTCCATGGTCTTGTCCGCTTGTCCGTGCACTGGGGCTGACTCCATGCCTCTCCAGCAAACACACATATCATAAACTTTTGGTCATCCATCATCGCTGGTGCCAGCAGCACCATTGTCACTAACCCCATATGGGTCATCAAGACCAGGCTCATGTCACAGAGCCACTCGCCTGCCCAGGACCACCACTTTCACACCATGTTCCCGAAGCCGGGTAACACGCCGACGGCACGGCCGACGCTGCAGGCCCCGTGGCACTACCGGTCCACCATGGATGCCGCGAGGAAGATGTACACGTCGGAGGGGCTCGCGTCGTTTTACTCGGGCCTCACGCCGGCGCTCCTCGGCCTAACCCACGTGGCCGTCCAGTTTCCGACTTACGAGTTTCTCAAGACGAGCTTCACCGGCCAAGGCATGGGAGAGGCCCCTGCGCACGGGGAAAAGGCGCACTGGATGGGCATCCTGTCGGCCTCGATACTGTCCAAGATCCTGGCCAGCAGCGCGACGTATCCGCACGAGGTGATCCGGACCAGGCTTCAGACGCAGCGGCGGCCGTTTGCGGGTGAGCAGTACCTCCAGGGACTGGGCATCTCGGACTCTGCACCAAATGGGGCATCGGGCAAGGACCCCCGCAAGTACAGGGGCATCGTGATGACGTTTCAGACGATTCTGCGGGAGGAGGGCTGGCGGGCGTTCTACGCCGGGCTGGGTACCAACATGATGCGAGCGGTGCCGGCAGCGACAGTGACGATGCTGACGTACGAGTATGTCATGAGGCAACTCAACGAGGTCAAGGCAGACGGCAAGGTCGTATTGGAGGGGCGCTCGGAAGGAGTGTTATGATACCTTTGCAGAGTCGTGCGTAAAGCTCTCGGGTGAGGGCGTGGGCGGCAATTCCATACGTGTTCACGAAAGGCTCTGGAGGCAGACGGAGCGAGGTTGCGATACCCGGACTTGGACGGCTGTAGGTATAGACGACTTGGGTTCCACGGGTCACACGAATGGGCGGTTTGGCATGTGTTGTTCCTCTCACTTCTGATTCTTTTCTTTTCTTGTCTCATGGCTGCGCAGTCGACGTGCGTGCGGATGTGTTTCTCATGTTTTGCAAGGGGCATGCGATGAGCATGGGTGCAGCATAGCCGCTTTGTACGTAACTAGGCACAGGAGTCCCTGATGTGTTCACAGAGGCTTTTTATTCATCTCGAGCTTTTACAGGAGGTGCTCGACGCTGCTCTCAGTGACTGCGATAGGCGATGATTGCGTGAGATGGCTTGCGCCTAGCCCTGCCGCCTCGATCGCTGTCGCTTGGGGTCTCAGCAGTGTGGAAGACGTACGTTGAAACAATCGGCCACTTACAGATTGGTTCCTGGCACTCCGTATAGACGATCTTGTGTATCTTTCCCGCTGCGTCAGCTGCCATACGACACGCCAAGGGACCTGCGAATCTCACACAAACAGCAGCCCAGCCATGGTGAACGCCGCCAGGGGAGCCATAAACTTCTACACCACAGAATCATCAGTAACCGGGTCGCTCGGCAACGATGCTAGGAGTGAAGGCGTCTCCAGACTCACGCGAGGATCCATGGGTTTGCCGGACGAACGACGTTGGATGGACGCAGGGCGTTATCTCGGGATGTGTGGTCGCGCAACGGCTGATGTCACAGGCCGGAGCCGGAGCCGAGCTGGGGTGGGGGTTGCTTCTGGTCTCCGACGTCTGGTCCGTCCCAATGTCGATGATTTATCGAAATTCGAGTACGGAGTACGGGTCCAAGGTCTGCACCACTAGGTGGCTTGAAGAGGAATAGCCCCAGATAGCTAGCCTAGGCTAGCTAGTTAGACGGAGCTATGCGATGGTTATTCCCTACGAGAATGTTTTAGGCTGATTTTGCGCTATTTAGCTTTGGCTACTTCGTAACCTTAGCTACCTGCCAACCTTATAGGCCCCAGCCGCGCCATGGTCCCGAGGACTGCTTGCGCGTAATGAATAAATAAATAAAAAAGGACAAAAAGGACTCGTCGCACGTCGCACAGCGTCTCAAACGGGACAGGAAACGCTGCGGCCTGCAGGGGTCGAGGGAGACCCGCAGGCTCCGTACGAAGTAGCTCAGCCATCGGGCCCTGGTGCCCCACACCTGGAGATGCTGGTCCAAGCTCTCGTGCCTCCGTTTTGAGCTGTCGCGAGACGGTGCGATTGCGCATGCTGATTGGTGGCTGAGCCCGAACCGCAACACAAGCTTTCACTCTCCCGCGCAGCGTGCGACAGATTTCTCCTCTCTTCTCCCAACCTCCCCCCGTCCTCCTCGCTTTCGCCAATCGCTCCCAGATCGCAACGCGTGTGCGACCCAGAAGCTTGTACACCCCAAACACCCCCCGGCGTCGAGTCCATCGCAATGCCCGTCGAGCTCCGCAAGCGCAAGGCGCCGCAGCCGCCGCCCGAGCCCGCGCCCGTCGCGAAAAAGGCCAGCAAGCCTGCTGCTGCCGCGAAGCCGGCGAGCAAGGCGAAGAAGGCAGAGGCGCCCAAGAAGGCGTCACCCAAGGCCGAGGAGAAGAAGGCGCCCAAGACCGAGGAGAAGAAGGCCGTCGCTGCGGGCAAGGCTGTTGCTGTGGCCGTTGGCGATGTCGTCGACCTCGATGGCTTTGGCGGCGAGGTCGAGACGAATGAGGGCGAGAAGACGAGCTTGAGGAAGCTGGTCGACGAGAGCGGCTCTGGCGTCGTGCTCTTTACGTATCCCAAGGCGTCGACGCCTGGATGTGAGTTTTCGTCCGTTTCTCGCATCACTCATCCATCACTCATCCATCCTTCACACCCTCGTCTACCGCATAACATTCCCCCACACATATATATTTCTGTGCTAACCATGTCCAGGCACCAACCAGGTCTGCCTCTTCCGCAACGCCTACGAGCCCCTCACCGCCGACGGGCTCGCCATCTACGGCCTCAGCAGCGACTCGCCCAAGGCCAACACGACGTTCCGCGAGAAGCAGAAGCTGCCGTACCCGCTGCTGTGCGACCCGCAGGCAACGCTCATTGCGGCCATTGGCCTCAAGAAGCAGCCCAAGGGCACGCAGCGCGGCGTCTTTGTCGTGAACAAGGAGGGCCGCGTGCTGGTCGCCGAGCCCGGCGGCCCGGCGGCGACGGTGGAGCGCGTCAAGGCGCTGGTGGAGGAGCTGAAGCAGTGATGCGGAAGAGTGATGACGGAGGAGTGAGAGATTTGGAGAGATGATTCGTGTGGGATGAGGATGTGATGCTGGTGGACATGATGAGTGGCATACATGGGATACAATAGCAAGCGACAAGCAAGCGACACTGTTTGTATTTTGCTGGAACCTATGCATATCTGCGATAGCCGTCGACTAGGAAGGCCTGCAAATGATTCACCTTGATTTCAGAGGGACGAGCAACATCTTCATCTCACCAAAGAACAGATGCCAGGCACGAAGCGTGTTTCGACCACCATCTAAAAACCCCCCAATGGCATTGACGGGTTCAACGAGACAGTCTGACAAAAACAGATTGATTCCATCTACAGGCATTGAACAAATCGCCCTTTTGAGACACTTCCATCCGGCATTGACTGACAGCTGCCACTAGAGGTGTAGGGTAGTTCACGCCTTTCAGAGATGCGGCAATATGTCGGCTAATCCACACCTCGACTTCAAATGCATCCAACCTCCTCCAACCGCTCTTCGCTCCCTCAACATCCGTCGCATCTACCATTCGCCGCGAAAATGTCATCCAAGGCGGTGGCCAAGGCCGCCTCTGGCGTGGTATCCCTTGCAAAGGTACGCCCACGAACCCACTTCCGCGCTCGTTGCCGTCAATTGGCCTCAACTGGCGGCCGCGAATTCCCTCCACTTCCTTCGTCCACCATCGTCTGACCCGCCCCAGAAACAAACCCTCCAGTCCAAGGGCATCTGGGAGACCTTCCGCAGGGCCGTCGCCATCGACGCCAACCGCTCCAACGGCGTACCCCTCAACCCGTGGTACCGCAACCCGCCGCCCGGGAGCAACGACCCCGTTGCCTACAACGACCCCGTGACGCTGCCGGCCGGCGACATCGCCGACAACCCCTACTGGAAGCGCGACGCGCGGCGCTCGTACCCCAAGCTCAGCGTCGTATGCCAGGCGGACGTGGCGCAGCTCCTGACGGTCGGCAGCGCGGCGCAGCCCAAGGTCGAGCTGGTCGGCGAGGCCGGTGAGAAGCAGCTCGTGGCCGCCCGGCAAGAGGGCGAGACGGGACTGGCCAAGTGTCTCGAGAAGGCGCCCAAGGACGTGGCCAAGGACGTGTTTGTGGACGGGCTGCCGCCGCTGCCGAGCGGACAGACTCTGGCGTCGGGGTCGTGGGACGTGCACAAGTACGAGCTGGTCGAGGAGAATGCGTATCCTCCGGGGTGAGTAGAAGAAGTCTTTCAGGAGTATGTGGAAAAGGGATTTGCTAACGACGTCAGATATCCTTGCCGGTCTTTCCAATAGAGAAGGGCAGGTGTATTGTACATAAGATGATGTGAATCGGAGGGGTATAGATTTATCTCCTATTTTGTTTGCAAATCCAACGTTTCCTTGTTCACATGACGGGCCGAGACACCTCGCATGCCATGTGTCATATGAAAGCGATGCAACGCCGTGCTGCCTTTCCTATATCGCTGATCCAGCCGTGGTCCCCGAGCCGGCCATCCGTTCCACCACCTTGGCCTTTCCCAGCGCCCGCTTCACGCGGTCATCGAAGTCCTGCACCGCCTCGTCCGTGTTCTCCGTTGCCAGGGTATCCGGCTCTACCAGCGCGTACACCATCTTGACATTGCGCTCCAGACGCGCATTGTTCGCCAGCGGCGGCAGCGCGCACGGCTCCGCCTGTGACGAGGCCTCGCTGCTGGAAATAGGCGGCTCCGTCTTTGACGGGATCCTATTGGCCCAGACGACAGCCTTGCTGGCCAGGCGCCCGCTCTCGAGGAACTTTTCGAAGCCCTTTTGCATGCCAAACGAGCGGCCCTCGATGCGGCCGGCAGTGGCGCCGTCTTCGAGGCCCTGCTTGTAGCCTTGCTGGAAGAAGCGGTCCTCGAGGTTGAAGACGTCTTCGAGGGGGTCTTCGGACATGGTGGGCGACGGGGGTCTATGTGTGTTTGTATGGATAATATGTGGTTGTAGTCCGTATGAGGGCCGTTGGTGGGGTGTGAGCTTATTTCAAGATTTTGCCAAGTCGGCCTTGGTGGTATTTTACTGTAGAATTTGTCTCTAGTGTCTCTAGTATAGTTAAGTCTTCACGAGACTGCACTCATCATGTAATACTCCTTCACCGTGACGAGTGCAGCTTTCTCATTCCAGAATGCTGACATAAGTGGTGACTGCCCCTCACACGTGATGCTTGCTCCTCTCCTCTTGCCGCTGACTCAACGCCGACCACACTCCCGCCCTTCAAAACTCGACAGGCGAGACAGACAAGGTGGTGACTCAGTCGAGTGCCCAAGGATAAACGACTGCTGCACTCGCTAGGATCCCAAGCACCGCCGCTTCAGACCGTCATCGCCCGCCCGACGCAAGACTGCCTCGGTCTGCTCCGCAATGCCCGTCGCAAATCCCATCCTGCCCGTCAAGGGCAAGAAGAACACGCTCGTCACCAGCGCCCTGCCGTACGTCAACAACGTCCCGCACCTGGGAAACGTGGTGGGCAGTGTGCTCAGCGCCGACGTCTACGCCCGCTTCAGCAAGCTGCGCGACCGCCCGACGCTGTACATTTGCGGCACCGACGAGTACGGCACGGCCACGGAGACCAAGGCCCTCGAGACGGGTCAGACGCCCCAGGCGCTGTGCGACGAGTTCCACGCCAAGCACAAGGAGGTGTACGACTGGTTCGAGATCGGCTTCGACTACTTTGGCCGCACGACGACGCAGAAGCAGACGGACATTGTGCAGGACATTTTCCTGAAGCTGCACGAAAAGGGCTTCCTCGAGGAGCGCGTCACCACCCAGCCCTACTGCGAGAAGCACGATGGCTACCTGGCCGACCGCTTCGTCGAGGGCACGTGTCCCAAGTGTGGCTACGACGATGCGCGCGGCGACCAGTGCGACAAGTGCGGCGGCCTGCTGGACCCCTTCGACCTCATCAATCCGCGCTGCAAGATCGACGGCGCGCAGCCGATCCCCCGCGACACCAAGCACATATTCCTGCTGCTGAACAAGCTGCAGACGGATATCGAGAAGTGGTTCGACGAGGCGCACAAGAAGCACCGCTGGCCGCAGAACGGCGTTAGCATCACCCAGTCGTGGCTGACCAAGGGCCTCGAGGGCCGCAGCATCACCCGCGACCTCAAGTGGGGCGTGCCCATCCCGCTTCCTGGGTTCGAGAAGAAGGTCATTTACGTGTGGTTCGACGCCTGCATCGGTTACCCGTCCATCACCGCCAACTACACGGACGAGTGGGAGCAGTGGTGGAAGAACCCCGACGAGGTGTCGCTCTACCAGTTCATGGGCAAGGACAATGTGCCCTTTCACACCGTCATCTTCCCCGGCTCCGAGATTGGCACGGGCTACAACTGGACCATGCTCAACCACCTGTCCACGACGGAGTACCTCAACTACGAGAGCGGCAAGTTCTCCAAGTCGAGGGGCGTGGGTGTCTTTGGCAACCAGGTCAAGGACATTGGCATCTCGCCGTCCGTGTGGAGATACTACCTCTTGTCGAACCGACCCGAGACGAGCGATACCCAGTTTGAGTGGCAGGCGTTTGCGCTGGCCAACAACAGCGAGCTCCTGGCCAACTTTGGTAACTTTGTCAACCGCATCGTCAAGTTTGTCAACGCCAAGTGTGACAGCACCGTCCCCGAGTTTTCGGCCTCGTTCTCGGACGAGACCTTTGACTTTCTCGCCTGGATCTCCCGAGTCAACACGCTCCTGGGAGAGTACGTGGACCTCCTGGAGAGGGTCCACCTGCGGGCCGGCATCAAGAAGCTCATGGAAATCAGCACCGAGGGCAACACGCTGCTGCAGTACCGTCTAGACAACGCGAACCTTGTGGAGAAGCCGGAGCGGACCAACACGGTCATTGGCCTGGCGCTGAACCTGTGCCACCTCCTGGCCTCGCTTGCGTCGCCGTACATGCCGTCGACGGCCGACTCCATCTGCACGCAACTCAACACGACCCTCGGCTTCATCCCCGACACCTGGGCACCCGAGACGCTCAAGGGCGGACACAATATCGGCAAGGCTGCGCACTTGTTCTCGAGGATAGAGGACAAGAAGGTGGCGGAGTGGAAGCAGGTGTTTGGCGGCACGGCCGAGACGCGGGCGGCCGAGGAAGCGGCCAAGCAGAAGAAGCAGGAGGAAAAGGAAAAGAAGAAGGCCAAGAAGGCGGCCAAAGCGGCCGAGGCCGCAAAGGCAACTGTGGCCGAAAAGGCCAGCAGCGACGTGGACAAGGTGGCGAGCTGGGTTACCAACGGCGAGGTCAAGGCGCAGGAAGCGGTGCCGGCGGCGGGTGGCATGGCGGTGCCGTCTGCAGAGGCGACCAAGGATCTGCCGATCCGAGGCAAGCAGTAGGGGAACTGGGTGGTTATTGTACCTGAACGATTATGATGAGACGGGATCATGGGCATGCGGGAAGGGTTCGGCGCAGACGGTCATGGGGAGTTGCCTGGGGTGTATCATGTAAGCGAAGATGGTCATATCAGAGACTCTAGAGCTGTCTAGACTGGTAGATTTGCGCATGAAGGAAGACGAATTGGCGCATTCAAACATGGGCAATGTCCTTGACCCTGAAGTGGTGTCGACGGGGGTCCACAAAAATCCGACCTCCGAGACATGAGGGGCAGGGTTGTCGTGAGCTTCAATCTTCAACTCTGCTCGGCAACGGCACTCTCAGCGCCCCGCCTCCTCGACGACCTGCCAGCGAGGCACGAACCCGAACCGCAGCCACACCTGATACTCCCTACCAACCCGCCCTCCTCCTCCCTCCCCCATTCCCCAGACGCCCCGCGCCAGCACAGCACAGCAAGCATGGACATCCGACTGCTCACCAGCGCGGACCTGCCGCTCATCCAGCACGCCAACCTGGAGAACCTGCCGGAGAACTACTTCCTCAAATACTACCTGTACCACGCGCTGTCGTGGCCGCAGCTGAGCTTCGTGGCCGTGGATGCGTCGCGCCCGCGGCGCAGCGCGTACGACTACCCCAAGATCGTGGGCTACGTGCTCGCCAAGATGGAGGAGGAGCCGGCCGACGGGGTGCCGCACGGGCACATCACGAGCCTCAGCGTGATGCGCACGCACCGCCGGCTGGGGATTGCGGAGAAGCTGATGCGCCAGAGCCGTGAGGCCGCCCTCGCCCCTCGTCGCTGCCCTCCCCTGCCGGCTAACCGAGAGAGAGTGCAGAGCTCGCCATGGTCGAGACCTTTCAGGCGAAATACGTCTCCCTCCACGTCCGCGTCTCCAACGTCGCCGCCCGCCACCTCTACGAAGACACCCTGCGCTTCCAGAACGAAAAGACCGAGGCAAAGTACTACGCCGACGGCGAGGACGCCTTCTGCATGCGCCTCGATCTCGCCGCCATCCGCAGCCAGGTCGACGCCGACGACGCCGCCGAAGATGAGGACGGGACCAACGGCACAGAGGGCGTCGACGAGGGCGTCGACGAGGGCGACGCCGTCGGCGACGTCGGTCGGGATCCTGAGAAGGATGGCAAGAAGACGACCAACGCCGCGGCGGCCAAGGAGGAGGGCAAGAAGATCAAGGTTGCGGTGGGGAGAGGTCTGGGCGTGGGGGATTTGGTGGAAAAAGTCGAGAGCAAGAACTGACGCAGCATTGCGATCTTGTCTCCGTGAGGCATACCAGGGATACGGCTGGATAGACAAAAGCATCTACCGCTCAGGTCAGCGGAGAAGACAATCTTCGCTCACGGCCACGCGTGCGAGAGGTCTGATGGTTACAATGGAAGAGTCACGTCATTACGCAGTAAGCCACCTACAAAATCGCAGTTCCCCATCCATCTGCGCCAGTCCCGTGCCCCCATCAGCAGACAGCATCATCCAAAGATCCGTAATCGTACATTAGCCGCTCGACACAGTCACACGTACTTCCTGTCCGTCCCGCACTGCCAACTCCAGCGCGTACGCCTCGTCCGCCTCCATGCGCACCCGCTCCAGCCTCTCCATCAGCGCCTCGAGTTCCTTTTCCATGGCCCTCTTCTCCCCACCAGCGTCGAGGTCGGCCACCTGGGTCATCTTGCGGTGGATCTCTGCCTCGACGCCATCCGCGGCACGGTACTTGGCTGCTGATTCGGCACCCGGCGGCGGGGTGGCCACGCCCGCCTCGTGGGGGCCGTCATCGACATCCTGCTTGTCTTCTGGCCAGGCACCCGGTGCAGTGCGGGTGGGCTGACCCCATGAACCGCCGCCGCCGCCACCGCCGAAGCCACCGGGGCGGCCCCGACGATCGATGTCCCCGCAAGGGCGTCCATTGCCGAACAAGCCTCGGGGCCCAAACGGTCCGCCCCGACCAAAGACACTCTGGGACGAGCCAAAGAGCCTGCCGCCGCCAGGCTGCGACGGGCCACATGCACCGCGATTGTGACGTGACGGACCGCACCAAGCAGGGGGCGCAGGAGGTGCAGCGGGAGCAGCAGGCATTGGTGGCATAGCGGGAACGGCTTGGGGGATGGGTGGCATCCAAGGCATCCAGCCTCGGACCCTTTTATGATCTCGACGGGCTCTCCTCATGTCCCTCCTGTTCTGCTTTCGCTCCCTCCTCTCTGCCTTTCGCCTCTGCCTCCGTTCCCGCCTGGTAGCCTTGCGGATGGTCTTCTGGTCTCTCTTGATCTGCTTCCACGCCTGTGTTAGGCCCTTAAGTTGCGTCTTGAGTGCCTTTTGGTCCAGGTTGGGATCGACAGGCGCAGTCGTGGCACTCTTGAGCTCCATCTTGAGCTGCTTCACGTCGCTCTTGCTGCGCATCTGGTCCGGGTGGGAGATCCAGTCTCGAAGGCTCGCGGCGTAGAGAGGCCGCTGCGCATCGCGGACATGGTCGTAGTCGGGGAGGGACCCAATGGAAGACTCCGAGCTTGAGGAGGAGCTGGAAGACGAGGACGAGTTGGAACTTGCTGATCCAGACCGTTCGCGGGTGCCCCTGTGATCAGAGTGGCACCGCCTGCCGCGTTCATCACCGCCGTGATGGCCATGTCTTCCGCCAAATTCGTTCGAACCCCAGTGGTGGTGGTGATCGTGGTGATGACGGTCGGGCGAGACGTGGGGGACGCCATATCTGAACGGGCTGCCAAACGAACCCATGGCGGGCGGGTACCCAAAGGCCGAGCCTCGTCCAGGGCCCGTGGATGCGGGCTCGGTGCCTTGGCCGCCCATGTGAATGCCATTGTTGTCCATGACGAGACTACCGATGCGCAGCCCGTTGATGTCAGCAACAAACCTGTCTCCAAACCGGATGCCGTTGTCGTCGATTGAGAACCCGCCACAGCTCCGGGTGTGCTGCTGCTGCCGCTGCCGCTGCGAGGAAGGGAGCCCCTGGGCATCGGCGTCGAAAGCGGTATCCCACGATCCCGGCATCCTCGCCGGGTCAACCGCCGGATCGAGTCGGACACTGATGCCGCGCGGGCCAAAGAAGCCATCGTTCCACTGCCGGACCGTCGCTTCGGCATCCTCCTTTCTTCGCGTAGCCTCGGGCCCAGCTTCCCGGGTGTGCTCGAGCTGGGCCTCGGCGTGGGATCGGCCGCCGCTCGTGCTGGCCGCATCGCCTCCTCCCTCGGCCTTCATCTTCCGGTCAATAACCGCCTCGTTACCCCTAGTCGTGTGGTCGGGCAGTAGAAAGTTGACAAAGGTGGCCCAGTCCTGGGTGGTGACGTCACGGGCCGCCCACTCGGTCCGGTAGGGGAGGTCGTCGGGCAAGGTGGCGCTGCGGACGTTGACCGTGTTTACGAGCGTCTCGCGTGGTGCATCCGCGACCGCAGGAGCCGGCCGGGACTCAAAGTACAGGGCGGCGCTGGGCTGCGGCTGGGGGGCGGAGGCTCTGCGAGGGGTTTCGGGCGGTGTGAGGACAAGTTCGCTCGTCGACGAAGACAACCGCGATGCGCCGTCGTCGGTGGCAGCGTCGATGGTGCGAGACGACGCCGGGGAGTTTGTGTTGGGGGAGTTTGTGTTGGGGGAGCGCGGACCGTCCGAGTTGGAGTAAATGTCCGTCTCTGAATAGGGCGGCGGAGGCGTCTCCTCCACACGGACGTGGAGGTTGCTCTCGTTGCCGATATTGTTGCTGTTCATCGTCGTCTGTTGGGGACTGGGATGGTGGTGGAGAGAGGAGAGACGACGGGTGAGGTTGGGGTTGGG